>JAFMSR010000009.1:32042145-32076657 GCA_022818135.1 Saxidomus purpurata | reverse complement strand
TATTATAATTCTCTTTTTATTCCAAAAAGTAATATGTTAGAAGTTGCATGTAAACTACCTCCCTTAAAGTTTATGTTATGTGTTCCTGTGAAAGTTGTCAAGTACGATTATCTAAAATTATGTGTAAATGCATTATACAAAAAATGTTTCAAAAGATTCTCTGCTAGATCTACATTGTACTTGTTCAGTGAACTGCTAGCTTTCTGGGGATGGGAGAGGGGTGGGGTTATGACACTTCTGAACTACCTGCATCGTTTCTCGATATCTAGTTGATGGTAACTGGATTCAGTGGTCACCATGGTCAAATTGTGATGTCACGTGTAATACTGGAACCCAAACAAGAATGAGATTTTGCATTAATCCACCGACTTCTAATGGAGGGATTGACTGTTCTGGAAAGTCAATTGACACAAAACCTTGCAAAAATGATGGCTGCTCTGGTGAGTATGTTTTTGCAGAAATAAATTAATGTGGTTAGTATATGCATAGTATGCATAGTCTTAGGATATGTTATATAAATATGCATTATTACGTTATGTGTTTCAGAAAAAATACTTCACATTACTCTTCTCAAGGACGTACTTATGTACATTTTACAACATTTATTTCTTTTTTAATTTAGCTTTCATAAATCTCAAGGCTATGAATTTGCTAGTTGTGTACTACGATGATACCCCTAGATATTATAACGATAAGTGTTCTAATAAATTGTATATTTTGTCAAGACTGGTTAAAACATTGAAAAAAATATAGAATGTTTTACTTACTCATCATTGCTTCTCTAGCAGAGACTATTAAATCAACCCAGTCCCGTGTCATCCACTCGGCTACAACATACGATAAACAAAGCTTGCACATTTGTGTTTTGTTATAGCATAACCGGATTCATTTGTTTTAAGTTACCCATGTTTTCCAATCTGGAGAGTGAAATCTAATACTTTCACAATCTCCTCTCAAGGTAGGGAACTATATCGATAATTTGACCATCTACGACGCAAAACAGGGACATTTTTTAAATAAAATTTTAACATATGAAATTTTCGAACAATGGGACAAGTTTCATCCATTTCACAAATAATTCAAGCATAGACAGGACAGATAACAGGATTACTTGAAATTAAGCAATAATCCGTTTGTTAAGATAGTTACAAGATTATAATAACAACTAGAAATGAGCCTTCTTCACTGACTAGTGTGAAATTTACAAGGGGATAAACACTAAATTCCACATCATTTACGGAACTTTTAAAAGAAAAAGATTAATTGATGAATTATATTTTCCCTACCCATAGAGACCGCATCATTAATTACGATATTTATAAACAATCGGTAAATAAAATATTTCTTCTAATTATTAAGATGGTGGCTGGTCAAGCTGGGGCAGCTGGGGTTCATGCAGTGACAGGTGTGGAGCAGGAGTTCGAAGTCGCTTACGAACATGCACCAATCCAAGACCATCCTTGCTTGGGAGGTATTGTGACGGTATCCCAGTGCAGGTTATTCTTTGCAATAAGCAAGCGTGCCCTGGTAAATATACGCAAAAATACATTATTTGTTATTTTACACTGTACGACAAAATCATGACTCAGACACATCACACACATGTAGCATTTTATGTGATTTAACAGCAGACCTATACATATGTTAAATACGCCAACAAAAGTTTATTTACCCTGAAACTTCACACTGAAATCCGAATATGGCACGTTCTTTAATCTATTTTGAGTTAGTTTGCTTAGTTGATCATGTTTTTAACCAAATACCTAGCAATAAATTAAAATGTAAATGCTGGCTTTAGGAAATAATTTAATTTATTGATTTTCTTTTGAATAGCTTACTAATGGCGTTAAAATATTACAAGTCTTAATATTAAAAACGTTTCTTGACACTTTCTCTTTTGATACTCTTTAGATACGAGTGGAGGGATGCCAGTGTTTGAGAGTGACTTTGTAGATAAATTTTTGACGGGCCGTGATGCAGTAAGTAAAACAGAGGATCATTACAGTAATAAAGTGTTTAACAAATTGAATATCATCACTCAAAATAACAAATAAATTATACAGTGCAACGATTGTCGGCTGTAAGCTGCATAAACAATCGTATTCATGCAATCACGAGTTACATACATTATAATGGCATGTAATCATTTTATACATATTACTAAATCGTTTCTAACTTCTATTTTACAGATCACAGGGTAGCGTTTACAGGTCGTACCAGTGGGACGTCAAGAACTGCCATTAAATTTCCGAGTACATACTTAAACAAACAACACAAACACAGACAGATTTACCTGTAAACTTCCCGGAATTTATCATTTTGCCGTAACTCTGACAAAAAGAAGACAAAACATTGACATTATCTATGCTTATTCAGGAGTAAATGGATACGATAAATTTCAGCTGTACTCTAATCCTGATGATCATGACAACATAGATTACGGAAGTTAGTCTCTGAGCGTAACTGGAAACTTCCACCTCAACAAAAACGATAATGTATTTGTAAATGGTGTTCCAAGCTATTTTTATGATGAGTATAGCACATCCTTAACTGGAGCATTGGTTATTCCTGCTGAATGAGAGCAATCAGTAGCAAAACGTTTCATGTAAACGATAGTTATAAGCATTCATGTATATATACTAGTAGTACTGATGTTTTTCATTTTACTAGTCTTTTAATATGACATGCAAATCAGAGAAGTTTTTTAGCCAAATACATACTAACTCAGTCTGTAAACCAAATATGCTCCTGCGAAACATGCCGCTGATGCCAGTTAGAATTTTTATGGATTGTAGTCTTTATGTTTTAAAACAGAGATTTAACAGTTGTCGTTATTTGAACATAAACATTGATATGGCAAATAAAAAGTGTAAATAAAGTTCCGTTTCATACCTTGTATTTTGGAAAGATATGGTTTCTTGGAACTGTTTTACAGACTGGTTTGTGAGAATTTATAATAGCATATGTATTCGGAATGTTAATTAATCAAAAAGTAATGCAGTTTTGGATTGCCTTTCTATCAAATTTTGCATTTGTTAATGTACTTTCCCATGCGTCGTACTTTTCTTGTTTTGTCTTATATCTGGAAAACACAACTTCTTTTGGTGAAATAAAAGCTATAAAGTCAAATATGCTTTTTTGAAAGGTTTTACTAAGAGATGTATTTTTGGGGGTTGTTTTTTTCCTCTTTGTTTCATTTTATTGGTTTATGTTTTTGTTTGAATTATGCCATTATAAAAATGTGTAACTTCTCAGGAGCAAATACCTTTGAAAAACACAGAAATGTGTTCTTTATAGAGAGGTGTTGCTCTGGAGAGGTCGACTCCCTATATAATTGACGCAACAGGAAAGAAAATAAATGACTTGATAGGGAGGTTGTATCTCTAGGGAGGTGTTGTTCAGGGTGGTCGGGCGGTATAATAGGGTTATTAGGATAGTAACGTGATTCAGAATGCCTGATTTGCTCGAGTCGTGCTTCGGATCATACGAGTGCGTAGCCAATCGTGCTTATGGATCACGTTACTAAACTAATAACCCTTTTGTAACATAACTTTTGACACTTGTCTGCGCGATAATAATAAATTAAAATGACATGTTAAGCATAAAATTGAAGTACAACTCTTTTTAGCGCAAAAGATACGTTGTGTGCGACGTTATTTTATTGACGTCTTCGTATAAACAAGTAGAAACGACCCAGTCAAAAGCAACGTTATTAACGTCATGTGTATTTTAGGGCTAATTTAATGCATTCTTACAAATTATGGTACTGTGTGGTATAGCACGTACATACAATAAAGATTCTTTTTTCTGTCAGGCCGTATTTGATGGTTGAATCAAGACTGTTGTTTACAGAATATCTATAGGTATATAATAAATACATTTACTAATGTTTCTGTCAAGTTTTAACACCGTATATTATTATTTGCATAATATAGTAACATACATTGTACCGTATTAAAACATTTTTACTCCTCTAAATTTGTTTGACCACAGAAAATTCATGTAATTTAAGTATTTTTCCTGCCATGTAATGATTCAACACTTTTACGAAGAAGACATACATCAATCGGCTGTTCAAGGGCAATGATAGTAACTACGATTCAATCTAAAACAGTTCAATATGTGCCCGTCAATAAAATGATGAGTTTATAGCTCTTTTAGCGTTTTCCCAGGCCGCCTGTACCTGCTGTCAGTATTCTTTAGGTCGAGGTCACAGTGTACAATACATTGAAACACAATAATCCGGTAGATGAATACTTTTTAAAAATCACTTAGCATTTGACCGTACTAAAATGCTATGCAATGTACTTATGCCCAATTCTTGATCTACATGTTTATAGTATCCAAATATATTTAAACTTTTAAAAATTTGTTCGTGTAACAGCTTTCCACATGAACCGCCTGATTTTATTGGTTTAATCTTTCATCATACATATCATTGAAACTTACAAGCTTTACAGTCCTCTGTGCAGTAAAAGTACTGCCTTATATGGTAAATGAAATTATTTTCGACTGAAATATTCAAGGAATATCAATGTACTAGTTGTTTTGTTACAGACTAGCAAAATCTTGAGTATCACGATCGTTTCATTGTAGTATCTATGTTAGAAATAGATAAATGAATAAGTTGTTATCTTTGGCTTTTATGTTGTTCTATTTGCTTCATGTATTCACTTTGGCAGCAATTGTATACTTCACGCAAACGTATCGAAATAGTGAATATAGATAAGCAACTGCTAACGCATGTTCCGACCGCAGTTTGTTCAGAGCTTTTGTTATAAGCGGACCCTCCGAGTATCAACATACTTATGGCTGATTCTGCACTCTTGACGTTGAGATGTATTGATTTCTATGACAACAGAATACGCTAAAACCATTGTAATTGTATTCAGTTTGAGATAATCAAACTCAAGGTATATTTTATATGAATGAAAAGTCTGGAATTATACAAGCAGCGGGCATTACTGTTAACAACCCTGAACGACTTGCATATATTTATCAGTACATTGTTGATCACCTCTTACCTGTAGGACCGTTTTTGTTCAGATTACTTATAGTCCCGGCCGACCATGGGGTTTCTCTTGTGTTGATCTTGCCATGACCCCAGTATGACTCCAATGCATACTGGTACCTTACAAAATTTGAAAATCTGTTCTGTTTTACCTGACTTCAATACCCAGTCAGTTTTGTCAAAAGATTATGATTATTTAGCCAAATTGTGTAAAATACCAGTAGCCAAAATAGTTGAGCGAGCTTGCGGACCAGACACGCGTTGCCAGCGTACATTTGTGCTTGAACTACTTTGCCTCGTGGTTTTTTTCATTTGGTGTTATGATGTAAGATCTGCTTTGAATTATATTTCAAAAACATTGATGCATGTTCAAATATGCATGTTCAGCTTACATAGTACAGCAAACAGTAATACGTATCTTATCCAAATACCTACATAATGCGGACAAGTATAAGAAAATGAGATACTAGTAATGTTTGATTATAGCTACAGTGTCAGAATTGTTTATTGTTGTTTATTTGCTTGCTTGTTTGTTATGATGTTTTTTGTTCGCGAAAAAACCGCAAATCCTTTATATGTATATCGAATATGGTTTATTCATTCAAGCAAGCTTATCTAGTTCCAAATTCATTGTTGACACTTACTATTCTGGATCATTTTCTGCGTGTAGCTCAGTGAATACTATAACATCTGTATTTTTGTTTGAAGTTTTAAGAATAGCAATTTCTTTAAATTATTCATGTTGCATCAAGTAGACTTTAGCCACTTGTTTTATTGTAATACTCAGTTGATACAATAAAAAAAATAAGATGTTTTGCTAGATGGATTATTTTTGATTGCGAAACAGTTCTTACAATTCAAACCAATTGCTCTTGAAACTCACTTCAGATGGATCTCGAAGTTAGAGGTAGAGAGAGAAATATAGAGGAGGGGCAGTGTGGTATTAAGTATCTTGATACTACCACAGTTGCATTGGTTAGATAGAACTCTGGATCATACTATCGCCCATTTTCACGGTATTGACATCCAAGATGGTTAAGGCAACGGGTGGTACATGTAGCGGTGTTTCTATAAATATCTGTGTTTGGAAATAAACTACTGTTTTAAGTATTTAAAGAGTAGAATTTCTTAAAGACTTTGTCGTAAATCAAAATCCATTTTCTTATGTCATTGTTTTTGTGTTATTTTTGTATCGGTTTTCAACTTGCACGTATTTCAGTTGTTTAGTTCACAAACTTGAACAATATTGTAATCATGACTACATGTACATAAAAACATTTTGATATAGAATTGTCCATGGACTTTGTATAAAGGGCAAGGTAATTGACCGATATATGTGCATGAATGCTCGACTGATTGGTTACGAAACAGCCATTGAGTAAAAAGCACGTTGACTGCGGAACATGATATCTTGGACCGATATTTAATGTGCTGCCAGTCCTTTTACATTACTTTAAGGTCCTCAGCACATCCAGTTCAGAAATACATATTATGTTTCGTAGTTAGATAATTGCAGGATCATCCAGATAAAATATATCTGTGTTTAAACCAAACCGAACGTTATTTCATTTTACTATCATATAACTAGTATTAGACTTGAGAAGGTGTTGAAATACCTTAAACATAATTTTGCAAATTAGTCGTTATCTGGTGCAGACAAGGTAATAATCTTATCAGTCAGTGGTACAAATACAATCAGGACAATACTATATAGGTTGCAAGACTTACTCGGGCAAACAAGAAATCGCCAACTGGTACCAAGACAACTTCAATTTTGAAGTGATGTCACTGTAAAGTAAGCAGAACTTTTTAATTGCTTTAATAAAGAATTCATTTTTCCATTTACAACATGTTTTTTTTTTCAAAGTATTGTTCATGGTCAAAAATTTATTATCAATAATACAATGTAATATACAAGAATACCATTGATGCAAAGCATCAAAGGGCGCCAAAAATAGTTTTGTACATGTGTGGCGTTATATAGCTAAAATTAGCTTTTTGATAAGCAATCATTATTAGTTTGATTTGAATGAAAAATTTTATGAATATTTGCAGAAAACATTTAAAATCATGGTGGTTTTAAAGCTGAAAAAGAACGGAAGAAAAATTATTTTTAAAAATTGGGTTTGACCGGGATTCGAACTCCACTCGTAAAATTAGACGGTCATCAGCTTACCCACTACACCACGGAGACTGACTTTAACGCACGCGGTAAAAAATAAGCTCATATTATAATTTTGCAAAACCGATAAGGGATAAGTTGTTTTACGTTTTCGTATTTTTTCTAAAAGATATGAAAAGGAACATTACAATTAAACAATTACGTTTTAATGAAGGAAATGTGTATAATCAATATTTTAATGTCTATTGCGTATTATTTTGGCATACAGTTAAAACCATTTTTCTTCGCATTCTAATAACCGCTCCTAGCATGTACTTCCGGAAAAAGTATTCCATAATAGGCCACCGCCGTCATCGGCGGCGCCAATAATACAGGCACCGACTTTCGATCATTATATTTTCCCCAGATGAAAATTTCTTTCTAGATGTAAACTTGAAATACTGAAGTAAACTTGAAATACTGAAGTAAAGCTAGTATTTACGAAATAAAGAAAACATATTCACACACTGAAAACCGTACAGTCTTTCATGCAAAGAGGATCATGTCTGGGGACAGTTGTCTATAAAGAAAGTCTCAAAGGTGCTGTTCCAAAAACACATGTACACTGTCACGTGTGACAGCAATACCCTTATTTTTCTTCGTTGGAAATTGCCCCTGTTTACCGCTGCTATTGTTCGTGTCACATCAATTGATAATCAGCTTGAATGTGTATATGCAGGTTTAGCGTAAGCAGATTTGATTTAAGTGTCAAAATATATTCAAAACGAAAGTTCAGTACTGTAACTTAGTCTATTTAGACGTCTTTGGAATCCGAATATCAGCGATAAACGTTTTCATCTCTGAACAAAACATGTAAACGTGACCACTCCGTTGCTTAGTAAGACTATTTGCCATCCGGTGATTAAAGGTGTTCTCTACAGTTTCCTATTATGTATATAGGGCAAATGTGTCCCTAATAGGAGAATGCCTTTACAACCAGTGGTCAAGTGTGTATTTATTCGAAATATAACGCATGTTACCGAGAAGGGAATCGATCGATCGATTCCGCATAAATGACTTTGACCTTCTTATAACGACAACGTATTGCTGTTATACAAGGGCGAGACTATATGTAAGAAATAAAATACAGTCGGGCCTGCCCTTGCGACCACCAGAGTTAACCGACAGCCTGACCTATGCGACCACTTTAAATTCCTCCCTTGCGATTTCCCCGAGTTAAACGACCTCCTGTAAAACGGAACCAGCTACTTTTAATTTGATTTCACATTATTTACATTTACCTGTTACTAAGCGACCGACTTGTAAAACCATACACACTCTCGTTGATTATCAAGCAATAGTGCGAGAAAAACAGATTTTTATTGTTATAATTTATGTTGATTCTTTTATGTCAGATACTTGTATGGGCCTTGACCAATGCATGTACAGCATTAGTAGTAGCAATTTGTTCTTCATGGAAGTTTCTTTGCATAATCATGTGCTCAGAAGTATATCCTGAGTTAAGGAACCATCTGTCTTAAGAGACCACCATTTCAACTTCCACTGTATGGTCGGTTAAGATAGGTTCGACTGTATATACACTTCTAATCAACCAATAACTTCTCCCTGTAGTTCTGAACAGTCAGCTGCATAGGACGAGAGACAGCTGAACTTCATTTATTCCAAAACACATGCATTAATTTGTGCCACCAAAAAAAAGTTTTTAAAAAATGAAATACAATCATTTATATCACGTGTACAACTTATTCTACGATTTCCAGGTTTGTTTTCTTGACGTGAAAGGAGGAATTTACAAATTGGGAGGTGCTAATAACCAAGTAATAGTGCTTTGACTCAAAACTTTCTAGAGTTACTGAGAAGTCGTATGAACGAAATTTAAGTTAGGGGATAAATCGTGAAACGGTGATTGAAATTGTTTTCGAAAGTAAAGGTACTGTTTAGTTATGATAATGTGACATGTGATAAGATAAACATTTTCCACAGCGACATTTAAAAAATGCTTAAATAATGTAATGATGTAAAATACTATCATTTCTTGTAAATTTACAAACAAAATGTATCATGTCGTAATATTGTGTAAATCGTTTACATGAAAGTGTCGAGTGTGATGATATGATAGTCAAACAGAATAGCCATTTTAATCCGTTTTAAATATAGTTACAATGTAACGCTTACAACAAGTGGTTAAATTAAAGCCAAACTCCATTAATTATGTTTTGTACATCACAGATAACTGCTATATGTTACTTCTAGTACTGCGGTGGTGTTGCTGGGGCAGGTATTGTCGGACGTGATATAGTAGAATGACAGTCGTCTTCCAACTGCCTAGAGTGTTGCTCAACTGATGAATGTAACTCTGATATGTGCAAACATCTGAAATGTAAGCCGAGAAAATTGAACTGAGAACAAAAGTATTGTTAGGCAAGCAACGTTTCTTTCTGTTTTTGTTGAAAATGCAAAAATGACGATAAAACCAATACTCGCGTACGAAACTCTCAAACTGATTTTTTTAAACATTTGTAGAAGTACTCGTATTAGCAAATGTTAACAAAGAGAAAAATAAATGTTTATAATGCAATGAATGAACAAACTATTCCGTATCCTTATTGCAATAATTTTTAGCTACTATTTGTATCGATGACGAATCCGTAGACTGCACCAGAATGAACACTTTGTTTCACGTTTGCCAGGATTTGCACCAGGCAAGCCTTGTGTGCCCAAAGTTTTGTAATCTTTGTACTCTAGGTACGTGTTGTTTATTGATAATCCAAACTATGTAATCAACATGATTTTAGTTACCAAAAACCGCTGTTCCGATATCTAAAAATGAGGAAAAGCATTGGCCTTTTCTGTTACATGTACATGTACCACCTGACATTGAAGCCCTTTCATTTTCTATGCAAAATCATCAACATTTTACATGTGCAATACTTCTTCATTATATAGCACTTCCTTCGAGTCTGTATAGTACCGATTCAGAAGAAATCAATGGCAGGGGCTTAATAACAATGCTTATTCTGAATACATGTAACATACATGTACTCTTTCGATCGTCTAAAGCAAAATATTCTATTTCAATACAAGTTGATGGAAACTGGGCTGTTTGGTCGGTGTGGTCGGACTGTGATGTCACCTGTAGTAGCGGCACCCAGACAAGGAAGAGAATGCAACAATCCTGCCCCTGCCAATGGTGGTCTTGACTGTGCTTGTAGTTCAACGGAAACTAAGACTTGCCAAAAAGACGTTTGCCCTGGTGAGCATGTTTAATTTATTAGGTCTTCTTTTCAAACAATGACGTTTTAGGCTGATTTGCAAGGGCATAGTGATGCATATTTTGTCATATATTTCTGTTTATGATTATATCATTACGTTAAGTATATTTATTGAGGTCTTAAATTTGATGTCAAATTAAGAATCGGTGCAAATTCCGACGGTTTTCGGCGTTTTTTTTTTTTCGATTAAGCAAAATGAAAAGATTCTGAATCAAATTCTACCACTGTGAGTGTAACTCTGATATTCAGCATTACATACACGTTTTTTCATCTAAATACAGACTGGTTTTGAATAACATTGTGTATGTAAAGAATACAATAATTTTAGCAATGTTTACCAAAAAGAAACAAACTTAAAAGTCAAAACTTATACATATCATATGCTTTGAGGACAATACACGACTGAGCCGGGTCGGGACGTTATAATCGACCCGCAAGGAGCATAATAGCATAGGTCTCTAGCAAGATAAGCCTGTTGGCTTATCGAATTAAATTCGTTAACTAAAGAATATTATTATTATTATTCCCTGTCAAAGGCGAATGGATATTTGTTTTGGCGTTGTCCGTCTGTCCATCCGTCTCGAGTCATAACTCAAGTACTAATGGATATACTTTCATGAAACTTAAAATAAGAATACAAAGCATAATGCCGCGGCGCAAACGCAACTTTCGTCAAGATTGGATCAGCATCTCCAGAGTTATTGTCCTTTAATTGTTATTTCATTCTATATTCAATACGAAAACATTAAAATTATATTTCTCTGAAACTAGTTTCAAAATTAAATAGTAAATGGCTCAAATAATTCAATTTTCACTGTTTCTAATAACCACTCCTCCACTTCCTGATTTTTTCTTTAGAAATGAGGCCCCATTAGGGGATGTAGCGCTTTTCTTAAATAGTCTATTTAGAAACTTAAAAAAACATTTTTTTCTGAAACTAATAGTTCTTATTTAAAATAACTTACAACAACTGAGTTCGGTATCATTGAATATGCAGAGAAAGAGATGGGGTCCCGATAGGGTGGTGAAATTTTAAAAATACTTCGTTTTGCTGAAAAGGCTTGTCATAATTTAATTCTGTTTGACACAAATATTCATCTTTGTATTCTCTAACATCGGAAAATTAAGAAACTGGATTTTTAAAGAAAGAAGGTCCATAAACGGGATCTAGTGCTTTTCTTGTATAATTATTCAATACAGAAACTTGAGAATATTTGTTGTCTAAAAGAAGTAATACTGATTTAATTTAACTTACAACAAATAAGTTCGTAATGACTGTAACTTGAAGAAAAACGATATCATCTCGGAGATGAGGCCCAGTGGGGTGGTGAAAGTTTTTAAAAATCTGAAACAGACAGACCAATACAGTTTCCAGTTGTTTTTATCCAGCTATTTGCTTCATTTGGCGGGGATATAAATTAACTGAATTTGCTTGTTATTCTTATTGATTATTATTATTGTTATTATTGTTATTATTATTATTATTTTAGGGTTTTAGCCCGAGTGCTATTATGCGACTGAGGGCTGATTATACGTCCCGACCAAATCGTGAATTAACGTCTATAACACATACCAATACGTTTTGAATCAGTATTCTTACTAAATGTATCTGATACGACGGTCAGTATAATGTGCAAGAGAAACTATTCCTAGAAAACCCTTGCAATGCATGTTCATTCAGTGATAATAATTTAAGTTGGTGTTTTTCCTCACTTCATAGCTATTCCTTAAAGTTTTTATCGTCACTCGTCGTCCTTAGTAGTAAGAAAATGACAGTTCTGGCTCAGCCCCGTGCTCTCTATGCTCCTGTGACGTAGACAAAGGAACCACTTATCGTATAATCTATAATCTAACCTAAGTATCTGCTTCGAGAGCATTTGTAAACAAAAGACGTAACCTACCTAATTAGATTACATAATCCTCCTCCTCATCTCCTCTTAAATCGGTAACTCTTCATTCAATTCTAATGAATATATTTCATGACGGTTTAATAACTGAATCAAATCCCCAAAAGTTACTAAAGATATATAACAGAGTCTCATATAAACTGTAAACAAACAGATTCGAATTAACGAACAAGACAAAATAGTTGATAAATATACTTTAAAGGGAAACAAATAAGAAATTTGTTATGAGAATTGTTACACAAAAAAAGGAAAGGAAATTTACTCGAGGAGAAAGAGGACGGGGTCTTTCTTAACAAGGTAAGACATATTTACACATCACAATTTGGCTCAATTTGACTTGTATTAATATAGTCGCAGTATTATTCTACACAATCTTTAAGCTCAAAAACGATGATGTTGTTGTTGTTTTTTTTATTCGCTAGTATTGTTCTTTTAATAATGTTTTTATTTTGTTTATTTCTTACAAATGTAAAGACAAATGTTTTATTTTTCAGAAATGGCCTTAAACACGTGTACTATTTGTGGAAAATCTTTTTCTCTTAAACGGAATCTGACAAGACATATCAAATGTCACACTAATGTTTATAGATGTGGTATTTGTCAAAAACAATTTGACAGACAAAAGTATCTGCTATCACGGTTCAAGCATCTCGCGAAACACACTGAAAATGGAATGGTGGGCTTGCTTTTGCGCAAGGGTGTGTTTTGCTACGAGTTTATGACTGGCCCCGAAAAGTTTGACCTTGCCACCAAAAGAAGCTTTTTATAGTTCCCTTACGGATACTAAGGTATCCGAAGAGGACTACATTTACGCTCAACAGGTTTGGCGAGCTTTTGACGTGAAGACACTTTTAGACTATCACGACCTTTATCTCAAGTGCGACACACTTTTGTTGGCGGAGGTGTTTGACGCCTTTAGAGAACTTTGCTACACCAGTTATGGCCTCGACTGCTTGCATTTTATGACTCTTCTTTCTCTTTCCTGCCAGGCTTGCTTGAAAATGACGGGGATTCGACTGGAACTGCTTACCGACCCCACTATGTACAACTTCTGCGAAAACATGATGAGGGATGGTATAAGTTCCATCAATCTCCGCCATTGTAAAGCCAACAACAAATACATGCCGGACTATGACTCCTCTATAGAATCAAGTTTCATCACATATTTAGACGCTAACAATCTATATGGTTACGCTATGTCACAGCCTTTGCCTGTTGGCAATTTTCATTGGTTAACTGATGAACAGGTTAAAAACTTTGACTTAAACGGAATTTCCTCTTACCCCGGAACAGGTTTTATCCTCGACGTTGACCTAGCCTATCCCGGAGATCTTCATGATGCCCACAACTCATATCCCCTTTGCCCCGAAAGAGTGACAGTGGATCAGAACATGTTGTCTGATTACTCGAAAGAACTTTACATTTCATTGTTCCCCAGTAAGTCGAATCAGGATGGAAATTTTGTGTACAAGTCCACGCCGAAGCTTATTCCCAATTTAATGGACAAGACAAATACATCCTACACGGTAAAAATTTGTTATTGTACTTGAAATTAGGAATGCAACAGAAACGTATAAACAGAATTATATGCTTCGTTCAAGAGCCTTGGATAAAAAAGTACATAGATTTTAACACCGAAATGCGAAAGAATGCACAAAACTCTTTTAAAAAAGAGTTTTACAAATTAGCAAACAACGCAATTTTCGGGAAATGCCTAGAAAATGTCAGAAAACACCATCGTGTGGAGCTTGTCTCGACTCGACAAGAAAAGAAAATGAACAAATTAATTTCCTCTCCGGCATTCAAATCTTTCGAAATTTTCAATGAGCATTTAGCCGCCATTCACATGATTAAAAAAAACAGTTAAATTGAACAGACCAGTCTATTGCGCAGTCTCAATTCTTGATCTATCAAAATGGTTGATGTATTCTTTCCATTACGACGTGGTGAAACCGGTGTACGGAGAAAATGTAGATGTTTGTTTCAGTGATACCGATAGTTTGTGTTATTATATTAAGACAGACGATCTGTATTCTGATTTCGTCACAAAATTCCCCGACTGGTTCGACTTTTCGGATTATCCTCAAACTCATCCTCTTTATAGCGCGAAGAATAAAAAGAAAATTGGTTATTTTAAAGATGAGCACAATTCCACCATCGTGCGAGAATTTATTGGACTGAAACCTAAAATGTATAGCATTTTGGCCGAGGATGGTGAGAAAAGAACGGCAAAAGGGTGAAAAGGAGTGTAGTTAAAAAAGAACTTTCTCATCAGCGCTATAAAGATGTTTTGTTTGGGGAGAATGTTTCAGTCGTTCGAATGACTCAGATCCGAAGCATTTCGCATCAAGTGCTAACTATTCATTCGACAAAAACAGTATTATCCCCTTTCGATGACAAACGTTATATTTTCGGGGACAAGGTGTCGACGCTCGCATATGGGCATTACAAAATTGCATAAAGTTCAACATTCGTAAACAGTGTTTTGCTTTAGCCGATTCCATATGCTGCATATTTCCACTATATACATTAAGTTCATCACGATTGAAACATTTATTCTTGTAAGCAGATCTGATTTTGCAACACTTGCATTTTATTTAAACAGTAAAGGTAAATTAAACTTCGGTGCATACGATGCAGCGTACATTGTATTCTGTCATTTCGAGTGCTCGCAAAATGTATATAGGTAAATTGTACTAATATTTATTTTGTTCCGTTTTTGTACTATTCCTGGACACTATTTATCTGCAGATATACTGCAGTATATAGCTCATTATCTTTGATTGATTGAAATAAAATTAGAACATCACAGATGTATATGTTTTTCATGTTGTTGTTTTTTTTTTGCTTTTCATTTTATACTTTATTTCAATTACACAAATTAAATTATGTGTCGAAAATGTAAATTGTCTTTGTTTTCAATCAAACTTTGTCTATTTCGTATCATTTGAAAGTCAGTAGTCTTAAGAAAATAAAATGTGGAAATAGAAAGTGACTGCAGTGAATTCTAAAAGATGCGAAGGTGTTATATTCATAGATCATTCAATGTGTAGAAATAAAGACAGCCACGAGCGATAAGCTGGTTAGCTTTAGGTGTTTGCGAGAAATTGCACAGGGAAAGTCCTTTGCTACTGGTAATCACAAACAAAATTAATAGACAAAACAAAAACTATTTAGATATATTTATTTTAGTGTACATTAAAATACAAAAGCGAGACGTGAACATATTTACACTGATATGACATGAAATTCAGAAAACCAAATACAATACAGTTATACAAACATCAGTATGGTTTCCACTTAGGTTTTTTCCGCGAAGCGGCTTTAATAATAATTGAGCTTTTTTGTATAGGCATCCATTTTGAAATAGATGTTGCGTTGCTCTTTGGTGACTCTTCTTCATACGTATTTAATGACTCAGTTTGTGTGTACACGTTCGACTGTGAAACTTTGACATTATCGATATGTTGTCGTGAATGAGTCTCAAACTTTTCCTTTGGTACCAAAATGAACTCGTTCGCGCTCATGATAATGATTTAACGGCTACCTTCAATATGTATGGGAGAACTTCAGAAATCCTTAGTAGGTGACGTAGTTTTTCACTTTTCTTCGTACTTTTATCAGCAATTTGACGAATTGTCTTTTTGTAGCGAATGAGTTTGTTCATATAATCAGTCGATACTTTAAACGTCCCGTCCAAAAAGTTGAAAATGACAGCGTTAATACTACGCAGTTGAGAATCATTTAATGTTTTTATTATGACCTTCCTCTGAGTCTTGCTGGTCGAAATGATGAAATTCATTAAAGCAACATGAGTCTTTATATCTTTTAAACTAGTCATTTCGAAAGCTCGGTTTACTTATATATCACAGTGTTCTCTCCAACAAATATTCTTGATCTTAACTGATACCTTTTATCGGTGTGTGAATTTAAGTCTACTAATAAATAGCCGTATGGTAAAGCCGTCGCCTTGTGAAAAGCTAGCATCATAGAGGCTGTGTTTCCATGAATCTGATGAGCAAACAATTTTACTTGAGAAACAGACCTTTTATTAGCCATTAAAATTACATAATGCGCATTCAGTGAAATATCTCTATCCACCTTACCGCGTGGAAATAAGTTTTGAAGCAATATAATGGCCGTCATGTTATAATGATGCACGAGCACAGTCACTAAATATTGTATATCTTCCGAATTCATAACAGACATTTGCATATCATCTAATACAACTATGGAATGGTTTCCTGTCGCGAATGTCTCAAGACTCTGTTTATCTGCCATTCCCTTATGCATAGTTAAATTATTTACACCTTTCTCTAGTCTGTCGTAAATCGGTTGCCATTCTTTATACATGTAACAGAATATTATTCGCTCTGTAGACTGATCGAACATCCCCGAGCTTTCACTGAGTAATCTTTGAATAAAAGTACTTTTACCAGATTGACTGGGGCCGCAAACCACAATGGTCGTTGGTGTTTTAAAGGGTAACAATGTTTTTGATTTCCACCATTCATTCGACATTTTTCAAGACGTTCTGTATTATGTCTCTAGCTTCATTGATTTCAAAGCACGCGTCGTATTCACAATAAGCGATTACGGTGACGGGTTCTGGCAGAGGTGTTCCGAAATAAGCTTGCAGTTGAACGTGTCCAGCTTTTTCCAGTGATCTGAAGGGAGCGCTGGCGTATGGTTGTAAGCTAAAACCGTACAAAGCATATCCATTTCGTACATCCTCAATTTGTAATGATATGGCGTCATCTTTCTGCCATTTTCCTGTCACATCGTACAGAGCTGATAGAGTCTGAACACCGCGTCCATTTTGTAATTTCAATGGCTGTCCGTGCACGTTTTCTCCGTTAAGCGTAACTCCAATCTGCTGCAGGTTGTAATTCTTGAAATTGAACGGGTTTTTATTCAAAGTTCCCACACAGGCTGTGGCATTTACGAATCCGATTATCATACGTCTCGGACACTTTCCTAGGAACATATCCTCCCAAACAAACGACACTTGACCTGCTGGTATTGACGTTGTTTTCACTTCTGATCTAATATACGGATATTTAGCAGTAACTCTCCGGAGAACCTTTGAATGGGCTAGAAGTACGGCACTATTTACTTTTACTTTACAAGCTTTAAATATTACATCCTGGAGCACAATCTTGAATTCCTTCAATGTGTCTCCATGCATGAGGCAGAATGGAACTCTATTTCTGTACAATTTCACATTTACATCGACCCCGTTCAATATGAATCTGGTGATATTGGTAAACACATCTTCTAGCAAAAATCCTTCCAGTTCAACTGACTTGCTTTCGTCATAAGCCTTAGATCTTAAGAAAAGTCCGTAATTTGCTCCATTTACATTAACTTCATCCAACGCATTTTGTGTATCCTTAGCGAAACCGTGAGACTGCAGCTGATACGTTTGGGCGTCTGTTCCATATTTCGTTAACACGTTCAACAGAGCTTTGTACGGATATTTATTATCTGATGAAGTTATCAACTTGCCCCCTACTGATACGTCAATCTGACTCCAAAGCGTGTGCAATAAATTATTAGTAACACCAATACTTTCATCTATGGCCATTCCATCACCGGTCACACCTTAAGTTTCACATATAATTTGCTGCGTCGCAGATCCAAGTAGACCGTCCCATTACCGGATATATTGAATTCAATAGCGGCATCTTGACTCGTGAGCTGACTCACGGGTCTATTCTCGGTGTCTTTAAAAGACGTCGATAGCTACAAGAAGGTACAGAACGTTGTCGTTGTCCTTTTTAAGATTTTCTACTAAAGCCAAGTCTAAATCAAACATGTCATTAATTCCACCAACTACGACTCTGCTTCTTTTGAATTTATGTCTTGCTGGTCTCTGTAAACTGTATGCGTCTTGTTTTCGCAACCATGTTTTTACTTGAAACAAACTTAGCTGAAATTTTCCCTCCCGATATAAAATTCAAAACTGTGACAAATGCTGAAAATATTGACAGTGAAAGACAGGTCACTTAAGCTAATCGAAACTTGTTTTAGCAACAAACAAAACTGCGGATATCATTTAAGCCAATCGAATATTGTTTTGTAAAATCCCTGCCTAGCAACAAACAGAACTGAGGATAATACTTGAGCTAATCGAATATTTTGTGAAAAAAACATTGCTGCTTAGAAACAAACAAAACTGTGGATTTGGAGTACAATTTCATTAACAAAGATGGCGTACCAAGTAAACCTTATTGTAACACATCATTTAAGAAACACGTTATACTGTAAATTTAAGACGACTTCACATAGTTTAAGGTATAAATTTGCTGTTAAGTAGAAATAACTATCACAAAGTATTTGCTTTTCGATGATCTTTACTATTCTTTGGATTTATGCACAATGGAGAGAAGACAAAATAAAAAGACGTCGTCAAATTTTACTCCTGCAAGCAGCAGCAAAAAAAAAACAAGTTTCTACACGCGTCTATTGCAACAGTTAGATAAAGACATTTACGTTTATGACAATCAGTGGCAAGGCGAAACATACATTCATATCAGAGAACTTGCCGAAGAAAATGGGGCACAGTTTCCTACAAAGAAAGGCGTGCCTTTCACAGTAACGAGATTCTTGGAGTTCATGGAGAATTTTGATGCTACATGTATCAGCGAGGCGATAGCATTATATGATCAGAAGAAAGCTGCTCTATGTGTTCATCTTGGAGGAAACTGGTACTTGAGCGTTCAGCAGGGATTTCCTATCGTAAACATCAGAAGATACTGGCTGCCAGATGGCGAGACGCAAGTTGTGCCAACGAAAAAAGGACTGACTTTGACATTTAAACAGTTTAAACGCCTTCGAGAGTATGTGACACTCATTCAAAATACCGTGAATGAACTCTCAACACAAGTTCAGTGTTATAAGCGAAAGGACCATATAGCGCATTCGTGTTTGGAATGCAATCCAAACTCAAGACTTGATCATTAGATAATGTACAGGTATTCGCTAACAGATTGCTAACTAGAACGGTGTCATCGAAAACAGAATCTAATAAGATAGACTATGTATGTGAAGATTTCAGTAATAAATAGAAACAGTGTAACTCTAATTCAATACTATTTCATTAGTGAACATTTATTATGTGTATATATTACAAGTATATAAATAATTTGTCTTCGTTTAAAATGTTACTTTTTGTTTTACGAGAAACTTGACTGTATTTAAGTATCCAGGGCAATATATTTAAAACATCAGTATATTTATGTATATTTCTATAACGAATGAATGAAATGGCAACAAACATATCAGAAAAATCGATGTTCCAGTTTAGTCAAACGACGAACAGTCTTAAATATGTTCTTATGCCCTTGAACATATTTTATTGTAAATCGCTTGGCTTTCTGCAGTTGGTGATACATTATAATCGAATACTTCATTTGTCATAATTATTTTTTTTGCAATGACTTTAGCAATAATTATTCAGAGGGTCTCATCCAGATATTAAGCTAACATAAGTGCTCTTTTGGACGGACCTTGATAAAATTCTCATCAAATCAAAATAATTATTCATACTTCTAATCTAGTCGTAGTGATAAGTGCTGGCTCTTAACACTTGACCCTGCTTCAGATACACTCTTTCGCATGAAAAGCGATTATATCTCCTCGATGAGATACATTGATGAAGCAATATCCGCCTAATTGATTACGTAACTAATTTGATCCTGATCCTATCACAAACACAATTTAGCAAAACTCTCAAGACACCTTTATAAATGTCTAAGACGGCAGTTTATTCAACATCAACACACGCAATGTAGTGTAAACATTTTACTTATTGAAAGACAATATATTAAAATTTTGTTAGTTAACTTAAACAAAATTCGAGTATCGATCCTATCATAATCACAATTCACCAAAACTCTCAAAACACCTTTATAGATATCTAAGATGGCAGTTTATTTAACATCAACACACGCAATGTAGTATTAACATTTCACTTAATAAAAGAAAATATATAAAACTTTTGTTTGTTAACTTAAACAACATGCGAGTATCAGCAATTTGAACGGTGACACAACTGATAAAAGTCAAGATAAAAGCGACCTGGAATTTGTCGTTTCTTATAATATTATTATATATAATAATCAGAATCAATAAGTAAGTATCACTAATGTACTTTCGTAAATTTAATTATTTTCATCTTTTCATGTTTAAAAATTGATTACCATATCATTCAATCAAAATTGTTGATATATATCGGTATAAATGAACTGAAAACTCCATACTTTCCATTCAATAATATAATCTTTTGTTTACAAATGCTCTCGAAGCAGATACTTAGGTTAGATTATAGATTATACGATAAGTGGTTCCTTTGTCTACGTCACAGGAGCAACTTTATTACGTCACAGGAGCATAGAGGAGCACGGGGCTGAGCCAGAACTGTCATTTTCTTACTACTGTCCTTTTCCTAGTGTTGATGATATTTTTACTTTCGATAAACTCATGTGTATCTTGTACATGTAACACGCATAATTCAGTTTCTAGTTTATAACACTACGTAATATAATGATCTCTTTTCGTAGCGATGTCTC
Source organism: Saxidomus purpurata (assembly GCA_022818135.1). NCBI lineage: Eukaryota > Metazoa > Mollusca > Bivalvia > Venerida > Veneridae > Saxidomus > Saxidomus purpurata. Next base: position 32,055,772 of record JAFMSR010000009.1, on the reverse strand, counting down.
GGTGGCGGCCGTTTTAATCAAGTGATGTCGTCATTTGTAGCCGTTGACGTCGCGTGTCCGTTTTCTAAGAGCCTATTATCGCATAATCGGTCCTCACGCGCGCGCCGATTATTTTATAATGCTCTGACGTAAAAATCATCATATTAATGTACACGTTTGTTACTATAAATAGTAACATATGAATTATACGTACGTTTTACGAAACTGTTTCAATAGAAGTATAAGTCCTGCCTTACAGTTTACGTAGGATAGAGTCAGTGGTCACCATGGGGTTCTTGCTCGGTATCATGTGACATTGGTATGGAGAGGCGGGATCGCACCTGTTCCAGTCCACATTCTAGTCGTAATGGCGACCACTGCTTTGATGCAAGCAGAGATGACAGGATTTGTATGCCTGGTGCATGCGCTGGTAAGCCTTTAACCCACGTTGCTGTCTAGCACAATACCCCCGCAAAACAAAGTGTTCACGGGTATAATTGAATCACCCTGTTGGTCAAGCGAACGGTCGGTTGGTCCACTTCTATAACATAGGTAATTTGTGTAGCGAACTACTCCTTCGTTGGGTTATGCCCCGGAGCACAACACCCAGTATTGTGGCGAGGTTTTTTAAGCAAAACGTAAAACAGCAAAGCTTTAATCATCCGAGCGCTTAACTGTATCTATTTTAGAACTTGACAATAATTATAGGCGACGTCGATTAGGCGAACTCACGTTGTACAATACTAGCATTGGCTATTTTGCGGCAACTTCATGTCATAAGAATCGACGTTTGTATGTACACTCAAAACGTGCAATAAAACAATCCTAGTGGGAACATTTTCTTATCTACATCACGGACATATATCAATGAACATGTCATCCATTCGTCAGTTTGTCTATACGTTTGTCTGGAGGTCAATGGTCCGATTGCAGTATGCTCATTCCCATCAACACTGATCAAAAAGAAAACATTCAACACGCAAGCTCCAAAAATGGATTGAATGCCAAACACGTTTTAGCTCTCATGTGAGCTTATAGGCCATCATGGCTTTCTTGTCATGTTCATGTATGCTTCCCGTGCGGAATAACCCATTGGATGTTTTTTAAGCAGCCAACTTGTTCTTTAAACATTGGATGGTTATGTAAATGTTTCTGATCTTTACGGAATGCATACTGTAAGCTTTTTGTCCGTATATCTGACAGAAACAGGCTTCCCTGCAATTAAAACTGTCAGTAATTTTTCAGTTATACATCATAATGATTTTAAAGGCTTTCGCTGCCATTTCCTATAGCCTCCAGTCACCAGTTTTCGTGGTATTTAGGAATCGTCAGCAAACCATGAAACAAAAATTAACTAAAAAAAATGTTTTAACTATGAAAACATACAATTCAACTTATTTCTTTTAATGATAATCAATAGAAACGAATTTAGCTGCAAATTTGTCGTAAAGACAACCATTTTAAATATTGCACCGGAAATGACCTTCTGTGCAGACTGTTATACCTTATTCCGTGGTATCTTTAAAACTTTAAATTGTAATGCCCTGGAAGGGGTTTAAATATTTTAAGTAAGACAGTATAGTTTCGTACTTATATTATTGTTTCAGATATTATTAACGTCTTCTGCCTATTTTATCCTCATCAAAATTTTGTTTCATAATTGAAAGTTATAACAATCTCTTTCATAGTGAAGGCATTTAAACATTACGACTGCTGTAAAACTACAGCAGAAGCAAACAATAGCAATCAAACTGAAATGTGCAAAACAAGTGTTAATATACTAAAACAAACAAGAAGGGTTACGTATGGCAGATAGTTTGAGAATTATATGTTACTGTGACATTGAACTTCAACTTTTTAACATGTGTAACACTTGTATGCGCCTCAGCAACACGTTAGAGTTATCCCGAATTAATCGCCCCTGTTATGAGAAACGCATTAAAGAGCCAGTCTGTTTCGACCTTGACCATACGAAACAAAGTGTAAACAAACAGACGACAGAAAACAAGTAGGAAAATGTTATGTCATTCCATAAAATTTAATGGATGGAAAATGATGCAATAATGCATAACAAAAACAGTTATTCTGCACTTCTTGACAAAAAATGACTATGTTATTACGCCTCCAAGCGCTACACGGAACAATTTTTATGCAGACAGCGGGTTAATATGTGCTCTTCTATCTTCCCGGCTTTGACGTCAAAATACAAAGCAGTGCGCGTCTGTTTTGTAAACATTTCCGGTAACACGGATACGACTCTATCACGATTTGAGGTATAGATGAATTTCTTCAAGCTTTATATGTTGACCGAGAATCAAATCTAACAAAATGCAATAATATTTTCGGATTTTGAAAGGCAAAAAGCTTGAAGCTTCTCGGGTCACTCTAGTCCGCTTCCTGCAAAATCAATTACTGGTGTTACAGTGGTGCTCACGTGCAACTTTGCAAAATTTTCGTGTATCGTGCGTGTATCGTGCATTCCGTTTGCATTCATCGTGCGTTTATCGTTCGTGCATTCATCGTGCATCATTCAGATCGTGTATCGTGTAACGCATCGTTCGTTCCGTTTTGGGGGAGGTTGGCCCGATAGGAATTATATAAAAGTGGTCCGAGATAGTGCGGACGGCTAATCATGTAGAACGTTTGCACGTTAGCCTAGACCTAAACGCGTATTATTAATATTATTGTTCAAAGATCGGATTAAATTGATGAAATAGAAAACATCATTCTTACAATTATTTAAACTATCTTTCTGTTACATTTTATTCTTTTTCTCACGAGATAGTTGTGGGAAGAAGAGATGTTGACTTCCGGTAAAACCGAACGAAGACGTTCTGCATATCGTGCAAGATTTACACCAGGTGTTATTCTACCGATGCAAAGGATATGGGAATTCACTTACTTGTAAATTGCTTCTGTGTTGACATTCGGTAAGGTGCTCACTGTAACTGTAAAAATTATGGCAGTGGCCAGGTAGCAGTTTTACGTCGAATCGGACTTTCCGTCCGAAGATTCTTTACAAAATTTAATTTTAGATGTAATTAGTATGTATGCCGCTATTCAATTACTAATTATTATTATGATCTGTTTGGTTTTACTGTAAATTATCGATAATTTGGGACTTTAATGGGATCGTTTCAGCTCTTACATTGTAATTAGACATCTACTAACAATATTTTTGTTAAGCAAACGAAAAAGTCCGAGTAAATCGAATAATCGTTTTTCGTTTCGTTCATCGGGAATCGTGTATCGTTCTTATCGCTCATCATTCATGATTCATTCATCAGTTATCGTGCGTTCATCGTGCGTTCCGTTTGCGTGTAGCGTGCGTGTATCGGTCGTTCCGTGTGCAAAGTTATACGTAAGCACCACTGTATATGAGGAGGTACGGTCGTGACCCCAGTGCGGCTCGAACCCGCAACCTCCGGGATTAGCGACAAACATCACCGCAATAAAAAAAAATTCAATGTAGGTATTTTTGCCGAAAGTATAGGCGACAGAACAGTTGTCCTCGAAATCATACATTTAAATGTATACACCAAATGAAGATATTTTTCAAATGAACAACATCATTAATAACAATTTCAGTGTTTATTTTCGTTTATGTACAGACGGTTGATGGTTAAACTGGGGTTGTTGGGGTTCATGCAGTGACAATTGTGGTGGTGAAGTTCAAAGTCGCCTACGAACATGTACAAATCCTAGACCATCCTTGCTTTGGATGTTTTGTGACGGAAACCCTCAACAAGTGGTGTCATGTAACAAGAAAACATGCCCTAGTAAATATAAAGAAAATATAATACATGTGTAATTTGTTACACTGTACAACAAAATCATGACGTACACGTCAGTCACATGATACATGTATACACTTGGAGACACTTCTAACCCGACACTTTTCAAATTCGATTTTCTCGAAAACGCTTCAAGATATTTATTTCAAATTAAATAGTATCTTGTTTTGCAACATTATCTGTATAGAAATGATAAAATCTTTCAACTGTGACGATCGGGTACTCTTGCACGTGTGACAGGTACGATTTCTTCATTTTACACAGGAAATGTAGGTGAGCGAAAAATATCAATTTTCATTATCATTTTATTATTCTGTAACGCAATTCAAACCGTAAAAACAGAATTTTGATTTAAAAAATCTGTCACTTTGAATGAATAACCAAGAGCGTTGTCGCGCAATTGACATCAGTGTTGCTTGCCGGCCAATCACTCGGACACTTGCAAAATGTATCATATTTATTTAGCAATAATTTTATGTGCAAACACATGATGAATCTACCTGTTCACTTTAAATCGTAGCAAAGATGGAAATATATCTGTAAAATACAACAAGTCAAATGTTTGAACGCCGCCAAATGGAGTGGGGCTTGCGATAATTAGTAATGTTGGATTTAATGTATGGTGATTAACCAAACCTAATCTTTTTGCACTCTAATTCGTATATGGCTGACCATTTGTTAATGTTTAATGCTAAAAAACATGATTCTACGTCAAGTCTATAAGCATTGTTTCCTCTGCTGTCACATTATTGAATTATCAAATCATTGAAAAAATAATATGTTTTTTATCTTCCTAAGTCTAGAATTCTAACATATAAGTTTGCTTCAATTTATATTATTCTTGTACGAAAGAAAAATTATTTCCAAGATATAAATTAATTTGTTCCCACTATATAAATAAAGTTAATTCCACTCCGGCGAGGTTTCGATTTCTGATCTCCCGCGTGCCAAGCGGGGATACATAGCACTGCGCTATCGAGGCATTGAGTTTCAGAGCGTATAACTTCGTTATTAAGCAATACAGACGTTTGTTTCGGAATGGCGGTACAAATTTATGTAAACAAACGAATTTAACTTTCCAGACACTTTCGATAAGAAGTGGACACATCATAAACTTGGTAGTTTCGTAAAGTATATTCAAATTTCTGTTAGAAAACAATTGTCTGCATGTTCAAAAAAGTGTCAAAGTCGGTTTAAAAGGCTATCTTCAGTCGCTTCCCGTCGGCAGAATCTCAGTTGTTCGAAGTCATTCGTTAAAAATCGGCTATTTCCGTACAATTTAGACTCGGCTATTTCCATAAAATTAAGACTGGTTCGCGATCTTAAATCAAAAGACCGCTTGTTACAAAAGAACACACTGTGAAACCACTTTACAGTCTAAAAGTAGTTACGTCACCCATGGAAATTTTACTTACTACATTCCAATAGCATTGTATAAACATTGTATTTTGTTTCTTTACTCGGACGTACGGATTTTATCATGAAGCGGTTACTTTTCTCATTGTTCGGATTTCACGTTATGTCATTTTGTGAATGGGGATTTTACAGTGATGTTTTTAATTTGTTAAGTTTTATATGTATATGCTAATCAATTAGAATTAAATTTCGCAGAAGTACGTATGATGTGTTAAATTAATTATATTATAAATTTGAACGAAATCCGCATACAAATAATCTAGTTATACCGAATTATATAAGTGTCGGGTTAGAAGTTGCTCCAAGTGTACATGTAATATTATATGTACAAGATTTACCAGTTGTCGTTATTTCAACCTTAACATTTGTATGACAAGTAAATCATGAAGTTCATAAAATTTCACACCTTGTTTGATTGAAATATGTGGTTTCGTGGAACTGTTTGAAAGACTGGTTTTTCGGGATTTGGGATAAACTCATATTTCGAGTATTAATCAATAAAAGAAAATGCAGTTTTACATTGCCCTTATATTAGATTTTGCTTTTGTTAATATGCTGTCTTATTTGTTGACTTTGTGTGTGTGTGTGTCGTGTGTGTGTGCGTGTGCGCGTGTGTGTGTGTGTGTTGGTGGTGTGCACTTCTGGGTGATGTGGGGTTCGTTTTGGGGAGGCTGCGTTTTTGGTACGTGGCATTCCCTGTTTGATATTATTTTTGTTTTTATATCTAGAAAGCAGAACGACTTTTGATAACATTACAGTCAGAGGATTTATAAAGCTAAATATGTCTCTCTAGGGTGTATCATTTTAGTTTCGTTTGATGCCACTGGTTTTCTTTGCCTTTGTATGTACTGATGGTTCTGTCACCATATATATTATTATTTGCAATACAGACTTTAAAACATTTTTACATGTCTGATCTAGTGTCGTCAGAAAATTCATGCAGTTAAGTAATTTTTCCTGCAATGTAATGATTTAACATTTTTACGAAGAAGACATACATCAATCGGTTGTCCAAAGGCAATTGGCACAACTACGATTCAATCTAAAACAGTTCAATATTGAATTTCCCATCAACAAAATGACGACTTTATAACTTATTTATAATTTCTTCAGGCTGCAGGAAAAGACCTCTGCTGTCCCTGGTGTCAGTATTCTAGATGTCACGGTCACGGTGCCTCTACATTGAAACTCTGTTATCTGGTCAACGCACTTCTTTAAAATTCGCTCGGCATTTTATCCTATACTCTTGACAAAATGTCTTTGTCTCAAGGAAATTTGTTTAATCATTTTCATGAAAATCTATTAAAGGGTTTATGACATCTAGTCTAAAGATCTTTGATTCGTAAGTGTAACCTTTACATAGATCCTACCAATATAGGTTTCGTCTATTGGGGACACTCCTTTAATCCTCTAAACTAACAGGAAGGCTAAACAAAGCTAAACAAAGCTAAACAACGCTAAACAAAACTCAATTCATCTTCATTCCAACAGGGTTTGCAATTTTCACGACACTTTGTCATAACTTACTTTTGATTAACTCTTTTTGAGGGTGGCGACTATATCATCTTCAATAAAACAAGAAAGCATCGGAAAAGAAGGCTGTTGCCTGTACCAAGACAAGTTTGCCTGACTATTTTCAGTGCTTGCCGATAAAACAAAATTTTTGGCAGTAAAGCAAAACAAGAATGTGTGTGTATTTTCAAAGTGTAAACAATGGCCATATGTAGCAAGATATTAAACCTAGAGTTATCTTACATAATTGTTTGATACCCCTAAACAGTACATAAACGTTTCAAATTAATACTTTAATTGCTTACTGACATATGTATGACATGTATGTATTTTATAAGTCGAAAAAGGCCCACAATTCTGGCAAAAAGCCATCACAGATTTACGTACTCTTGTCTGTTGGTAATGCTGATAAATAAGTAGTGTAAGTTTCAAAGCAATACGTGTAACGGTTTAAAAATATGGGGTTGTACGGAAAACTGTACCAAATTGTGACGCCGACGCAGATGCTGATACTGTGTGTAATGCTAAGTTTAATTTGTTTCAAATATGAATTCATATAATGGTCATAAAAATAAATAATAATAAGACAGTTACTAGTTTCCTGTGGGAATAGCTTGGCAGAAACTTCATCACAGCACTTTCAAAACAAAAACATTATTATGAGGTAAAAGCCTGGGTTAACATTAACATCATTACTCTGTTATTTCAATATTAGTACAATAATACATATTTCTAGTTGTGTTGCAATATATCAATGTATTATATTATCAACCAAACTACGAACAAATTATTACATCATCTTCATGACAGCATTACAACTACTTTTATAGAGTACATGATGTAATGTAATCGCTACACTATATCATACACTGTATCCGGATTGTCCTTTAAAATATAGTCTAATTTAAAGAAGTGGAAAGTGTTTGCACTTTCAGCTAACTGGAATACAATGGTAAATGCCGAGGAGTACATATCCGACGTAGCTACATGTAACTGTTCCAAAATAAACTGTATATATTTTTCAACATGCATAAATGTTTAGGGGTCTAAATACATACCATATAAGCACACATTAGTTGTACTAAATATTAACACTTTAGTTGGAGACTTAAGTCACATGGTGTGGCATACTATTTTTTTCTTTGGTTTTAATTTCCGGTTGAACTGTATTTCAGTTACATGTATATACAGATGAGCAGTTTACCTAACCATTATTTTTGAGAAGGACTAAGTACTAACACAACTTTTGTATTTTTACTTGTTAAGTAACCTACCTTATTTCTCTTCATGCATTCTTTCTTACTCCTTGTGGGCACGGCCTCTGCGATTTTCTCCCACCTCTTTGCTGCGAATGTGTTAAATCGGAATGTCTTTAACGCTTGCTCTAGAAGCTTCTGCTCATCTGTTGTCCAAGGGGCAGGATTCGTACCCATTTCTCTGATGTGTTGTTTACAGCTGTAACAAAACAAGAAATTTTATTTAGGTCAATATTGCCACAAAGTTTTGAAAGATAAGCCTAAAACTGCGGTCTCTAGTGTGCGTACATGCATATTGTCATCGATAGTAAGAGGTTTGTTTATAAACAACAATTGCAAATGGTATGGTGTAAAGTTTAAACAACATGATCAAACCTTCGTCCCACTTAAAAGTTCCAGCAAAGATATCGCAATGAACATTTGAAATATATAATTTAAAGCAAGAAAACAAAATCAACTTGTTATGGATTAATCAAATACAGTTAATACCTCTGAAAATCTTAACTGAACTACCGTTCTTCACAGCCTAGTTATAGAAAAGTTATATAGGTTCAATTAGTGAAAGTTTTGGTCAATATTGCCACAAAGTTTTGAAAATCTAAGCCTACAATTGTGGTCTCTAGTGTGCTTACAGGCATATTGTCATCGATAGCAGGTCTATCCAGTTGTGAAAAGGTTCATTTAATAAAGGTTGCTGACTCTCTCTGATAAGGGACCGGTTCGGTCATGAATGATGTCTCTAGGACCAATAAATATATGTACATAGAACCTACATGTTATTTTTCATGAAAAGGCTGGACAAGTATGTATTAACTGTAATATATCACAAAGTGTACATAAAGCTGTAATTTAAGACAAGCTTTTTAACTTTTTTTGTAGCACCAAACTGTTTCGGTGTATCCATTTACTTACCATTCCCTCACTTAGCATCCTTTCCTTTGGCTTTGCTTGATTCGCTCCTTTCTGTTGTTTCTCACAGTTCTGGAAGGCTTGCTCAGTAGCCATGCTTTTCAATGTCGTACCTGTAACAGCAATACAGCAAATTGAGCAATATTGACGGTGATTTAATAACGCCTTTTTCTGACTTACCGTTTACACTAATTAAAAAATTTCACTAAAGATTTGTTTCACATTGATTTATATCTAGAAATTTCTTCATGACAAAATTCAAAGTGTTGAGGTTTTGTCACACGAAATGTACCCATTTACAGAAATAAAAGATCATTGTTCCAAGTAACAGGAACAATATTTTCAGCAACCTTTCAACTACAACAAACAAAGAATATACTAATTGTCGTTTAACATTGTAACCATTCAACAACTTGTGTAAAGTGCTATGCAAGGCTCATCCAGGCGTAACAATTAGGTCATGCAAAGAATTTAATAGTTTCAATACTAAACGAGCACATGTTGAATAAGTTTATTTAACCAGTTTGTACTGTGTGAACATTGAACATTGAATTTCTTCTATAGTATCTCCTCCGATGTAAAACATCAATTTCAGTCAGCAGTGTAATAACTCGAACTAATGTTACATCAAACACCACATCAAAGTACACGAATATAAAATGACCTTATTGCATAGATTCAGAGCTCTTCACATACGTATTACACTATTTCGTTTAACATATCTACATTGTACCAGGTTTCTAATAAGATAGAGGTACATGTAGCTTACAACTTCCCATCTAGGAATAAACTTGATTATATGTTTTTCTTTTAATCAATTATAAAGAAAGTCTGTGGAAACTGAATTCAGTCTCTTTGTTTCTGTTGTAACATAACTTTACCTAGTTGATTAAACATAGTTGCTGAAAAGTTGATTCTCTTGAAATTCGCAAAACAGGTTTTGTTGGTTTTCTAATAGTTTTGATACAACTACAGATATCTAAGTTATTCCGAAGTTTGTCCGAGTTAGTCTGAAAGTTACTGTTTGTGAATCTTCCAAAATCACAATTGAAATAACTGAGGAGTTAAAGCAGTTGGTTTCTTGTACAAACCCATCCCTAGTGCGATCCTTCTTATTCCTTACGAAACGGGATTTCGGTCGACATGCTTGTCAGTATGAACGTTTTATATAGATTATTTATCAAAACTTTGATACAGTGTTTTATAAATTACTCTTACTTACAAAATCGACACAGTCAATGATGGCATAATAGCAACCTAGTTGTTTTCCGGAGAGACAACAGACTTCCAAATACAGTAGCACGCAAGAAAAGATTATAATGATGAAACGCGAACACCATTATTACCAGACGAGCGATTAAATCCGGTTACATACATGTACGATATAACAGTTAAAGTATCTTTATTATACATGTACTTAGAGACAAACCGTGTATCACAACAGCTTTTATGCCATCACCTTTATTGTAATGAAATGATGTCTCAGTTTTAAGATTTTTTTCTTTTTATAAGGAACAGTTCAGAAAATACTTCTCATTATTCCCGGGTATAAAACTACATTCTTTTAAGTTTTCTGCAAAAACAAAATGTAAACAGCGGTATGTGCTATAAAGTAAAGACACTTAGTGGTGACTTAGTGACACACGCAGGCGCGTTCGCCTCAGGATCGGAAGGTCCTGGCTCGATCCCCCTAGTGCCACGGCGGTTGTGTCCATAGGCAAGACACAAATATTTACACATTGTCTCTCTCTCTCTCTTCGTGATTGATTTCATCTGGAATGAGTCTCCAGAGCGATTATCTAAATTGTAAGAACTTGTTTCGCAATCGAGAATAAATAAATGAGCATGAATTAATTTTTTCCCTTCAGTTTCCATAGGGACTGTATATTCAGTTTCCCAATGCCAGTATTCTTATCATGAATTGATAAAAACATAATACGCCTCTTCTTAAGAACCTAACCTAAAAATTAAGGGAAATAAATGAATGAAATACTGTGGTTTGGCAAAGTGGGACCAGCTATATTCGATAAAACATCGCATTTACCGCACGTTTCCCTGGCATCAAATTAATGGTATGAATTAAAAGATATTTAGCCAACTGGAGTGGTCTCTTTTAAGTACAAGACACGTTTGATCAAATAAAAGGACTGTCATGCGAATAGAATTACCAAGGGGAAAAGTTCGAAAGGTAAATAGTTGGGGTTACTGCTGAATACACCTTGAAACCCCGTGTCCGCTTGATAGCACCTTAGAATAAAGTGTCTTATCTATACCCTCTCCACGCAGATATATAAAGCATATTTTACTAGAATGTATCTGATTATCTCAGCAAACGAAGTACATGTGCACTTATGTTTGCGAAAAACTGTCATCTTTAAATTACTAATATAAATGTTTTGAAACTAATTTATTATTGTAAATCAACGTTATCTTCGAACAGGTCCAAGTCCTGACTTCTGCCTTCTAATTGTTTTCGACGTATTTATAGGTAAGCGCTTCATGAAGCCCACAATACTGAACAACTCCTGGCCAGTATTACCGCAAATCGTACAATTTTTGCGAAACTCGCAAATATTATTGATTTATTGCTAGTAATTTATTTTTACAAGAAACGTCAGAAAACTCCAGGAACTGCTCGTTACGTCACGTCAATTTTGTTTTTTACGTCAACGTTCCTCATGTTTTTCCCACTTCAGAATAGTTTCGGTAGCACGAAAAAAAAGGACGGTGGCCCCCCTTTTTTATTTGATAAAATTGCTTTAAATTGGTTTAAGATTCCATGGCGCTTTTTAAAAAAAATCTCTCGGGCCGTTTTTCGCAATTGACGCTAAATGCGTCAACTTTGCAGTTATTTTTGCTTTGAAAATTGATGCCCCTACAGGGTTCGTTCCACAAGTGTTCACTGTTTTGGCAAACAATATTAGATATTTATTTTTCAGATGGATAAATTATTCGACATTGCATTTATGAAAGGAAGATCGTTTCGTTATCCACATAGACAGAGATATTTCGAAAATAACACGAAAATTGACGAAAATACACCTCGCCGCTAGGTGGCGCTTTTAAGTCAGTTTCCATGGAAATATCACATCATCGTATTTTTTCTACAAAAACAATTAGTCACGGGGTGGTCTTGCAAAACATCTTAAATCTGCGTTGCCTTTTAAAAAAATAACCCGATTTGTAGGGACACTCGCGAGCTACCTTAAATACACATTTGAATGGTTGATTTTGAAGTGAATTGCGATTCATTTATTCTCTGCTCTACTTACATGTATGTAAGGATTTTCATACTTTTAAAGTTTTATTCATCATTATTTTATTCATAATTACATTCACGTAAATAATACATGTATCTACAAACAATTGCTCTTAAGTTGATGTTAAAATCCAAATTTCATCGAACATTTTTCATTCAAAATAGAAACACCTTTATTACCCCAGGTTTTGAGTAAGTTATTAAGAAGTCACAGTCTAAACATAGTTTGGTTAATTTAAATCATGAGTTTGCTGTTGAAATAACTTAGACCTTTACTAGACTATAAGCTAAACATTTTAATATTCAAGAAAGATATCTTGCAATCAAGACACAAACAAGAGGTCTTCAAATGGAGAGTACATGCATGAAAGATAAATAATTGAACTTTCAACTGACCAAATGTTCTTTAATATTGAATTATGTGTATTTATTCTTCACAAGAGTGACCTGTTACTTTCTGAAGTTAAATTAATGAAACTGTACAATTGTGTACCTATACATACACTTGGAGCCACTTCTACCCCGACACTTAAATAATTCGGTATAACTGGATTATTTGTATGCGGATTTTGTTCAAATTTATAATTTTATTAATTCAATACATCATACGTATTTCAGCGAAATTTAATTTTAATTATCAACAAATACACATAAATCCAAATTCACAAAATGACAGAACGTGAAATCCGAACAATGAGAAAAGTCACCGATGTATAATAAAATCCGTACATCCGAGTAAAGAAACAAAATACAATGTTGAATGTATTTTACAGATAGATTTCCATCTTTGTTACGATTTGAAGTGAACAGGTAGATACTGCATATGTTTGCACAAAAAATTATTGCTAAATAAATATGAAACAGTTTGAAGTGTCTGAATGATTGACCGGCAAGCAACACTTATATCAATTGCGCGACCACGCTCTTGGTTATTCATTCAAAGTGGCTAATCTTTTTTTTGAAATTCTGTTTTACGGTTTGAATTGCGTTACAAAATAATAAAATGAAAATGAAAATCGGTAATTTTCGCTCACCTACATTTCCTCGTGTAAAATGGTGAAATCGTGCCTGTCACACGTGCAAAAGTAACCGATCGTCACAGTTGAAAATTTTTATCATTTCTTTACAGCTAATGTTGCAAAACAACATTATATTTAATTTGAAATAAATATCTTAAACTGTTTTCGAGAAAATCGAATTTGAAAAGTGTCGGGTTAGAAGTGGCTCGAAGTGTAGATCTTTGCTTTGAAACTTTACAAGGACATCTAATTCATATTTTTTTTGCCAACTTAATGTAACGAATTCAAGTAGGCATGCATTTTGTTTATTTGTTACGGAGTGCGATTTCGTGTTATGTAAGAAAACCCTTCACAATAGCTATAAACACGGAAGACACTTTGAAATAAAAAGCGGTCGAACAATCTGTTATTACAGGTAGCTTTATTTTCTTTAACAAAAAAAAACTAGAAAGTTGCAATCGATAACAGATGAATATGCAAAAG
>JAFMSR010000009.1:32001589-32041645 GCA_022818135.1 Saxidomus purpurata | reverse complement strand
GTTTTTATTTATACTGAATATAGCAAAAATCTGTTTTGACTATCCTAGCCATACATTGATAACCTATCAAGTTTGTAATGTCTTGGAAGCGGGAGGCAGAAAACTCGATTCCAAGCAGGGATCCGTTCTGATATGGCCGGTTGATAAGCTGTCATCGAGTTAAATAATGGGCACAGTATAAATACCTGGCAGGTGCCTGCTATTTTGAAGATAGGATTCCGGAAGTAAATATGCTCAGAAATAAAGTGTCTCATAAGTCAGAAATTGTTCGCCTTAAGTAGGGGAAACAACACTATAATAAAGAAACAGTATATCATTACCTTCTGTTTCCATTTCTATCAGCTTAAATAGAAGATACATGTAACGAGATATGTTATTTCTTACATGTTTTAAAAGCATTAATTGCGTTTACAAAATACGGAAACAAGTTCATTTCACCCAAGCTGAGGTACTGGCTTATGCATAGAAGTCATTAGCGAGAACAGTTATTTCCTATATATTCGTTGTAAAATAATTTCTTTCATAGCTGAAATAAGTGACAAGTTTGGAACTTTTGGAGAATGTTTCTTCCAAGTATCCTTTTAGGCCACTGCATCTTTATAAAATTAAAAGTGTCCTCATATAAGCATGCTCTACATGTGTGTACAACAAGCATGACAAATGTATTATATTTAGAGTAAAGTTGCCTTATTTATGAAATATTCAAGGACATCAAAAAACAAAATTTGACTGTCGTAAAGTTTAACATTAGATTACCTATTTCCGCATTAAAACGCCTAACTTACACAGTTTAAAAATTCGATACCTCTATACACATCCAGTTATTTTATTGTGAAATAATTTGATATTGCATGATGGCATTTCTTTTTATAGATGATGAAATTCTATATATATAATAAATTCAATGAAAATGAAAACTTTCATTATTATATTTTCTCATCATAAAATAGTCTGACTCAATGGGTATATATGTATCTTGCTTTATAATAATTGGTCATTAGACTTCTTGCCAATGGCATATTTATCATATCCCAACAAATAAAGTTTAGGGAATTATCAGCTTGGCGACCTGTTTGTTTTCGCGTCCGCATCATAGCTCCTTTACCCTTTGACGGATTTCATGAAACTTAATATATTAATTTGTAATATTGTGGAAAATAAGACAATCTCACATGTTATATTACACTTCCAATTACTACACACTGCTAACATAGTGTTGACCTTGGTGTAGTAATTCACTGTATTAAGAAATGATATATTTATAAACTTTAACCATAGATGTAATAACGACCGTGCCCCTGTTATCATCGAGTTGATAAGGAAAGGAAAATAACAATATTGGCATAACATGGTAAAGACGCAAGGGCGTGGCACCGCGAGTAAGATACGAAACTAAAAAAAATGCAGAAAACCAACATGACAACTTTATAGCGCAATTCAATTCGATCATAAGTTTCTAGAGTAGTAAATGTACAACACTATTTTTAACGACACAAAGGTTTAGCATTTCTTTAGGTATATGACAAAATATTATTTTTTCAAGATAATGTATATATTGTGTGTCAAATACAAGTACTCAGTACATTCCATTTTTGTAAGTGGTATCGAAAAGCGCCTACTCTCGCAAATTAGAGTATCAGAAAATATATATATGCCAAAGTCACATTACATGCTAACAATACACATGAATTTGCACAAACAACAGACATACAGTTAACTCAGAACTTAAGGACTTAAGCTTAACTGCAGTCAAGCAAACTACAAACAAAAGGTTAGAACGATAGACATACAGAGAGTCATATACGGACGAAAGGACAGACAAAGGACAGACAGTCTGATTCACTAAAACCCAGAAACACTTACCTTGTTATAAACAAACTGGCAACTTATACATGTAATAGCTCATAAACATACATTGAGAGGCAGACAGATATACAGTTCATTTTAATCCGGCTACTTCATAATATTGGGAATCGGAGATCTGCCATAAAAATTGAAGGATGGCTATTATAAGTTTTCATAATGAATTACATTTCTGACGATCAAAGTGCCATAATGCATTGACAATAATTATGTCTTCATTGATTTCATGAGAAAAAGATTATCTTCGGAAATACACAAAATCAACAATATTCTAGAGATCTGTGAATGAAAATGCAAGAGAATAGTTTGTGCATGCTAGACTTGATATTACATTTTGTATGTATCATGTTGTTCAAGATTTCAAACGCATACATTATTTTTCAATCGAATATCAATTCTCTAAATGACAAATGTTTTATCAACTATGAATTTCGAGCCCTATCAACTTATTTTCAGCAAAAGGATAATGATTGCTCAATATTCACATTAAAAATAAATATCATTTTGTACCAAGGTCTCTTAGTATCAAATGCAAAATGTGACTCATAAAGTGTATTTCCTGTATAATTGTTGTAGTATCGTAGGTTGGTTTCAACATGGTCAAATTTCTATTGAAACCATTTATTGATCAAATTTCACAAATGTGAGTTGAACAAAGTTTTATTTCAATTTGGTGTAATTTAAAACTTTCCCGTAACAGTACATGCTACTTGTACAGATCATCTAGACAGTGTTAATTTCTGACATTGTTTCATAATACAAATTTAGATGTTGATGGTTCTCCACTATATGACTAACTTACACAGCTGATTTGATACATTTTTAGAATTAAACTCTATCAAAATCTTTGGCAATACAAATTCTTTCTAGGACTGATCATGATTTCTCAAAGAATGCAGTTATAATGATATAAAGTGTGTTTTGTGGTCTATTAATTGACGTCTAACTGAGAATCCGTGCCAATTCTAAACTTTGTTTGTTTCTTTTGGACATAGATATTAGTATTAAATTATATCACTGTGTGTGAAACTCTGACATTAAACATCACATACCCCTTTTTAAACTTAGATAATTAAGCGGTATTAATGAGCTTTTAGGATCGTTGAATGACCGTCGTGCGTTCGTCGTCCACACTTGCTTCTAATGACTTCTCATAAACCACTTCATTGTGTTTCATCACACTGAGCAAAAAGCATTCTGGTACAGAGCTTTCTTAAATTAGTTCAATTTCAAATGATCTCGGTTGACTTACAACATGGTAGTTAGATCTAAATATGAAAGATCTTTGAAATCTTTCTTCTCCCAAACCACAAGACCAAGAGCTAAGATACTTTATATGTTACATTGTCTAGTTGTCATCTACCAAGTGTGTTCAGATAATGCCCCTAGGGTCCCTAGGGTCAAAATTGTCCCCGCCCTGGTTGTCACTTGTTTTACATAGAGTTGAATAAGCAAATCCTCAAAAAACATATTCTTGTCTTTGACCGCAAGTCATACAGCTTAGATATCTAATTTGTAGCATTGTTAAGTGGATCTCTACCAAGTTTGTTCAAATTATGCCCCTGTGGTCGTAATTGTCTGCGTCCTAGGGATAACATATATGTGTAACGTAGTTACCTACTACCTGTATGATGGGAGATAATAGACAGGTGCGATTTGGTGCTTTTAAAATAAGAATATCATGTTACAGATCTGAACTGATTCTGAATCGAACTATTCTTTTTCCGGAATAAGCAAAGCTCTTCACTCTTTTCTAACAGAAAATTTCCAGAGCTATCTGATATAATTCACAGGAAAGGATTCAAGGTAATATCTTTAAACATTCACCATATCTTACCAAAACTTGAAGAATTAAAATTAATACTGACTGATAATGCTGTAACAATTTTTGCACTATGTGAAACATTTCTCACAAACATCATCAGTAATTCTGAATTATCAATTAAAGGTTATAACACTGAGAGAAAAGACAGGATCGGTAAAGCGGGAGGTGGCCTACTGATATACTTAAATGAAAAACTACCATACTCTAGACTATACAATTTAGAAACTACTGATATAGAATCAGTATACATAGAAATATCGTATCCATGTTGCAAACCATTTGTGATTGTTTTTGTTTACAGACCTCCTTCGGTAAAAAAGGACTGGATTGAAAAAATTGAAACAAACTTAAACACAATTGCAGATAAATACAAGGAGTATTATCTTATTGGTGACTTTAATTTTGGCTATGACCCGACATGCGGTTTTAAGAATTCAAATTGGGTAAAGTTCCAAACCAAATTTGGTCTGACTCAAATGATTAAAAACCCAACACGGGTAACTAAGTCATCATCATCCATAATAGATCATTTATACTGTTCAAAGAATGAAAATATTGTTGATGTGAAGGTTCTTCCACTAAGCATAAGTGATCATTTCCCTATTTATTTCAGTAGAAAGATTCGTAACCTCTATAAAACGGACACCAATACCCATAAATCAATAAAATACAGGTCGTATGCAAACTTTGACTGCGATAGTTTCAATAATGACATTTTGCGTTCTGATCTGCATAAAATAGAGACTATACGAGATCCAAATATCTCGATGGACATGTTTTATAAAATCTTTATATCTATCTTAAATGTCCATGCCCCAAATAAACAGAAGCGAGTTAAACGAGACTGTCAACCCGAATGGTTAAACAGTGATATAAAAGACGCACAAAAGCTGCGTGATTACTACCACACTGTTAAAGATTGGAATAATTATAAATGCTGGAGAAATAAAGTAAAGTCTCTTATAGAAAAGGCAAAGAAAAACTATTACAATAACGCCATTAATAATAAAACAGAGTCGAAACATATATGGAAACATATTAAAAATCTTACTAATTCAGATAAAGGGTACATAACAATCCCTTTTAAACTTATTGATGAAGCATTGACTTAGGAATATTTCCAAACACATTAAAGTATGCCACAGTCATACCTATATATAAATCTGGACCAAAAGAGGATCCAAACAATTATAGACCCATTTCAATTCTTAATACAATATCAAAGATATTTGAAAGACATGTTGCAAACCAACTAAATGATTTTCTTGACGATGCAAATATTCTGCATGCAACTCAGTCTGGTTTTCGCAGGAAACATTCATGTCAAACTTCTTTGACGTCCATGGTTGAACAATGGCTGAAATCTTTAGATAATGGAAAACTTGTAGGCAGTATATTTCTTGATTTTAGAAAGGCTTTTGATTTTCTCGATCACGAAATACTTCTGCATAAATTGAAGCTTTGTCACTTTTCTGATAAATCATTATGCTGGTTTAAATCATATCTGCTGAACAGACAACAAGCCGTCAAAATCGGTGATACAAAATCATCTCATAATTCAACTGTAATAACCGGAGTTCCCCAGGGTTCGATTTTAGGACCTTTGCTTTTTCTCATTTACGTTAATGATCTTCCGTTACATGTTGTGAACTCTGAAGCTGATATGTATGCCGATGACTCAACAATTTACTACTGTTCAGAAAACATCCAAGATATTGAATCAAACTTACAAAAAGACCTAAAAAGTATTGAAAAATGGTGTTCCTTGAATAATATGGCTTTAAATCCAAATAAAACAACATCTATGCTTCTTTGTTGTAAACAAAAAGTTAAAAGTACTAGACCCTTGTCACTGTATGTAAATAACATTTGTCTTAAAACGGTAACTGAACAAAAGGTTTTGGGTTTACACATAGATCAGTCATTGGAATGGAAAACACACGTAAACGCAGTGTATAGTAAAGTTAGGCGGTGCCCCACTGTGTTCCTTTAATTGTTCGTTTTGTCCTCGTGTGTTTGCTTTGTATGCTAGTGTGTGTTGGTAGTGTATGTGTGTGTGTGTACATTATTGTGTGTGTGTGTCGTGTGTGTGTGCGTGTGCGCGTGTGCGTGTGCGTGTGCGTGTGTGTGTGTGTGTGTGTGTGTGTGTTGGTGGTGTGCACTTCTGGGTGCTGGGGGCTCGTTTTGGGGAGGCTGCGTTTTTGGTACGTGGCATTCCCTGTTTGATATTATTTTTGTTTTTAGCGCTAAAATTAGTTTATTTAAACGAATATCTAAACATCTGACATTGGACATGAAGAAGTTATTTTACAACGCATATATTATGCCAATTTTTGACTACTGTTGCACTTTATGGTCAACTTGCAACCAGTCAAGCAAATATAAACTTGCTAAACTCCAGAAAAGAGCCGCACGACTAATATTATGCGTACCATACAAAACACCTTCATACCATATGTTTAAACAATTATCTTGGTTGCCAATCCGGGTGAGATTTACATATCACATTGCTATTCAAATTTACAAGGCCATTAATAGGCTAGTTCCTGAATATTACTGCAAACTTATCACGGTTTCTGAAAATAAAAGATATCCCTTGCGATCACATGATCAAAAACAGTTAACCTGTAGGAAACAACAAACTCAATATCTTAAGAAAACATTTGGTTACTTAGGAATGGCTGTATGGAATGCATTACCACTGCAAATAAAAGAGCAAAAAACACTTAAGCAATTCAAACTTGCCCTACATAACTTACTTTTATCAAATTTATACGATGATATCCCATCGTTGACAGTGCATGAGTCATTACTATAAATGAATAAAAAATATATATATACTACTCAGTAAATGATTGATTGTATAATATAATAATGAAGTTCTGCTCAATATTTTTAGTGTGTATGTGAGTGTGTGCGTGTATGTGTGTGTGTGTGTGCGAGCGTGCGTGCGTGCGTGCGTGCGTGCGTGCATGTGTTGTGTTAGTTTTTCTCAATTGTGTATTATTATTGTTAATAGAAGGCCTCATGGTAGATAAGAAATATGTTGCTTTATGTACATATGCTTAATGAGCTAGCTTCTTTAAATAAAGATATTATTATTATTATTATTATTATTATTATTATTATTAAGGAGGTAATTAAAATGGCCAAAACTGTTTTTAAAGATTACAACACTAGTGTTAAAATGTATAAATGAAACAACATAAAAATATGCACCAAATTCCGTTTGCATATTCTGGGATCACGCTGCTGAACGCCAAGTTTCTGATCACGTGACAACATAAATTCTGATTGAAATCCAGAATAAAAGGAATTAATTTAGAGATGTAAAAATCTCTATCAAACGCTTCAGAAGCCCTTCTTGAAATCAAATCCCAATTCAGAATTACCAAATTGCGTCCGTCTTCTGGAATTGAAGGAAATAATTCCGAGACTTTAAAAAGAATAATCGAACGCTGCCATGAACCAATTCCCAATTCAGAACTACCAAAATCGCACCCATCTAATAACCTTTTTACGTCATCGGGTGTATATTCATATTGCAGTTTCAACATGTGATTATATTTCTAGACAGTTCGTATATGATGTAATTGCACTGTAACAAGTTTAGGAAAATTTGCATATTATGGTTTTACCTAAACTGTCGCGAGCCTTCCTACTCCAACGCATATTCATAGGTCACATATAATATACGTCAATGTTACATAGGAACATATTGCAAACGTTATCTAAAAATATCGGGATATGGTGTAATGATATGCAGCTATGCCTGTCATGTGGTTTTTGCTTAATTTAGTAGTACGTTACATTTTTATTAATTTACAACTTAGTTATTTTGAGGAGGATTGTTCCCTTGTTAACGTATGTATGAAACTAAGGACACCATTACGTCAGTATTACGTATACAATATTTTGCAGCAGTAACTGTATTTCGCCAATCCTACATTTTGTATTAATTCAGCCTCCTCTCAGTGTAAGTAGAGAAGGATTGATGGAGAAACAAATATTGTATTTTTATGCCCTCAAATGAATATAGAAATCTCCGTCCGTCCATTTTTCCTTTTCGGGAGCATAACTCCAAAAGTATTAGTATATTCTGCTGCCTTTTAAAGCGTTTTATTAGCTTACCAGAGCACGAAGTACCTGAGATTGGTTATTGTGATTGCCTGGTGTCCGTCGTATGTATGTCAGCCTATCGTCTGCGTGTCATCTGTGCACATTATTACCTTGTGTATGCAAAAGAGACTGCATTTTTTAATGGATCTTCAGGAAACTTGATCAGAATGTCTGCCTTTGTGTAATCTAGGTCGATTCGAATATGGGTCATCTTGTTTCAAAAATTAGGTCACGGGGTCAAATCATAGAAAAACTTTGTGTATGCAATCAAGGTTCCAGTTTTTCATTCGATCTCCATGAACTTTGTCAGTATGATTGTTTTGATGAAATTTAGGTCGAGTATAGACATGAGTCATGTTGGGTCAAAAATTAGGTCATTTGATCAAATCATAGACAACCCTTGTGTATGCAATAGATGTCGCATTTTCATTTAAACTTCATGACCCTTAGTCAGAATTACTATCTTGGTGAATTCTAGATTGAGTTTGCGTATGGGTCATCTGTGGTCCAAAACTAGGTCACTGGGTAAATTCATAAAAAAGACTGTGTGTATGTAATATTCTATGTTAAATGATGTATCTTTTTAATTGATTTTAAAATGTTTTGGATCAAACCAATTCTAGTTACAGTATAATATGTTGCATATCCGAAATCAATTATATTTCTACAAAACAATTTGAATTTACACATCCCGGAAAACTTAATATTCGCATCACGGGCACGTGTTTAAACGTGCTTAGTATATATTCACATCAATTCCTTGTATACATCGAACAAAGCGTGTAACGTCTGAGGGAAGGATGATCCATTTCATCTTTGACAATATCAATATACGGGATAATAATATTGTGTACACACCGGAAATTCTGACGTAATTGTTTAAATAATAGTAGGGATTTACGGACCATTTTTCACAGCATCGTGTGATTCACCATTTCAAAATTGTTGGAGAATGGATTATTATCACCTGATATAAAGGTAAATCTCAAACACAAAAACCGATATTCTTTTAACAATTTTGCAATTAAATGTTATTATTGTATCAATTTTATGTAGCACATGTATATTGCATTTATTTATAGGTAAAATTCGATATTTCTACTATTATCGTGTTTACATAAACAAGGGATAAAGGGTAGTCAGGTGTAAAATTATCCCTTCATACTTCGATTGAAAATGTATATGTACGCAAGTATAGTCATGATCTATCACCAAATACTTGTAGCGTAGTGGAGAAATCAGCGGCCGTCGAAACGTGGTATCACGAGTTCGAGTCCTGGCTGCGGAAGAATTTTTTTCAGATTTTTTATTCATGTTAGTCTATTACCTATTCACGAAATGCACGATTTTTATTAGAAGTAAATGTAAATTGAACTCAGAATTATGTCTATATACATGAGGGCAAAAAAGAGAAGTTCGAAGAAAAGTCTATGGCTGATAAAATGTGTGATAAAACCTGTAAATGCGCAAAAATTGTAAAACTGTAATGAAGGTATTACTAACTGATTAAACCGCCAGTCTCATTTTCGATAAACCTTTGAAACACTTTTTCATGCATAAAACTTATAATAACATTGTATTTTGCCTATTTTCATGTATGCGACTGGTAATGAAACAGCCCCAAATAGGAATGGAAATTTAAAAAAAAAATAACGAAAGTTAAAAAAAAATGTGATCCGACTTCACGTTGTCTTCCGGCGACAATGCATACAATTGTCCGATCTCAGACACCTTATCCTCCACGCCATGGCGGCTGATAGACTATGCACCGTTCTTTATCAAAGATATCTCTAAATTACTGATTACAGTACTATAACCTTACCTAAACGTTGAAATGGGATTTTCCGATAATAGTAGCGTTATCGAATTGGACCTATATTTCATTTATTTTATTTGGTTTTCGTAAAATAAAAATATGGACAATCGGCCGCGTTTCATAAATCAAAGAAATTATACAGGACCATGCTTTCCGCGAAATAAAGATCACGCGAATATACAGTGATTAAAAGTAGGTTGCATTTTTCATTGGATCTTCATGAAGCTTAGTCAGAATGACAGCCTTGATAAAATCTAGATCGAGTTAGAATATGTGTTATCTGGGGTCAAAAACTAGGTCATAGGGGCAAATATGTATCTACATTTCGATAAAAAGGAATGTTGTAGCAAAGCAACACACACACACACACACACACACACACAATGCAGATGTGGTAGAGAGTTCCACTTTTTTCATTATCGAGAACGAAACACTGCATTTTATCTTACAACTTTAAGTATTTTAGAAATATGTTTACTACATGTAGTTGTAGATAACATTTAAAATCACTTCATGTCTGAGTGATTGAATGGGTAGTGCAGTACTGCACAGCATATGCATTTACACGCTATATTGTTGATTATTTGGTGAAACTTAAAAAATATAAATGTAATCGTTACATGTGTGTCTAATACTCAAAACGCCGGACAAAACAGTTTATTATACACTTTTATAGTATAAATTATTGACGTTTAACAAGACTTGTGCAAAGCAACATACTTTCAGATTTTATACCTTCAACTGATAACAAATGAATACATTTCCCGTTTCAAAAGTTGAAAACTGAGGTGTCTTCAATCAATGCCAAATCTTGACCGTTCTCCCCCAGCAGGTGATGAAATTTTATGCCTGGTGTTTATAATATACAGCCGATTAAATCTCTTGTGGTAACACTAGTGGTCAGTTGTCATTAGAACTTGAAACTAGAAGATAGGATTTACATTATGAAAATCTTGAATTGAAGTGATGTTTTATTTTGTTCACAGACCGGCAATGATAAAAGTTTACTTTTTGAAATGACTCCATGGTTACATTTGTCGCCTAATGTATAAAGTGTGCCAGTATTATTTTTATGAAAATGCATGTAGTAGAACACTTTTCACATTACTTAAAACTTATGTTAAAAATTATGGGTATTTGCACAAAACATTCTGATTTCATTTTGAACTGCTAATGTTACTTTTGATATAGCTATCTTCTAACAAACCTGGCCTGCAGGATACTTTAACCATAGTGAAACTTCCTGATTTACATTGTAATATTAAAAGACATGTACATTTATCAAAGTGTGTGCAAAAATTGTTTTGAGTATTGACAATAAGATGGCGTGTATTGCTGTACTGGGCAATAACCTGGTGAAGTGGAGGAATTACACAGTTTCTATATAGATCATGCTGACTCTAAATAATATCAAAATAAAGTTTTCTACGAAAGCCGAGAAGGGTCAAATAAAAAACAAAAAAAGAGGAAATAAACGCGTACGTACGAGAAGAAAACGCGTACGTACGAGAATAAAACGTGTACGTACGAGAATAAAACGCGTACGTACGAGAAATAAACGCGTTCGTACGAGAATAAAACACGTACGTACGAGAATAAAACGCGTACGTACGAGAATAAAACGCGTACGTACGAGAATAAAACGCGTACGTACGAGAATAAAACGCGTACGTACGAGAATTAAACGCGTACGTATGAGAAATAAACGCGTACGTACTAGAATAAAACGCGTACATACGAGAATAAATCGGGTACGTACGAGAATAAAACGCGTACGTACGAGAATGAAACGCGTACGTACGAGAAATAAACGCGTACGTACGAGAATAAAACGCGTACATACGAGAATAAAACGCGTACGTACGAGAATGAAACGCGTACGTACGAGAATTAAACGATATATATTCAGTGTGCTTTGTAGGTATAGCCACACCGGGTATAGGATATGTGAAAGTTACAAAAACGATTTTTAAAACTCACAGTTTACAGTTTTAAGGTGTATTTCGCGAGTTTTCCCATATTTCCACTATACAGTAGAAGCTCTATGATACTGTTCATTATTTGAAAAAAGTTCCTGTTTCAAAGTGTCATTAAAGGTATCTTCCTTAAAGTCCCAGGACCACAATTAAAAGTAACTCTTATTTTACGAAGAAAGATGTCTTACCGGCGGAAATGACATTTATTTATACCGAAAACATTCCTAACTTAAATGTTTAAATCGATGTATATGTTCGAATTATAGAGCAGTACTTTTTTCCATGATATTGTAAAAATAAGAAAGACTTTCTGGCAACTCTTTTTCGTGAAGAAACGATTTGAATACAAAAGGCATGAATATGTCAACATTGTTGTAGAGTGAACATGGTTATATCATTATACTATCAGTATATTCATTAACAATATCAGTAAATTCAAAGAGATCCTGGGACTTTAACCACTTATTTTTAAAAGTGTGTGCCTATGTGATTTATGTCCAGTTATTGTATAGATGAGCTGAGACGTTAAACCACTGCTAAATTCAGTTTATCAAATCATGAACACTTGAAACCACCATAGAAAAGCTTATGACCTTGGGTTTATTAGTTCTTGATTCGAGTTCAGGAGCTAGCTAAGAATGATACAGTTCTTTTAAAATACCGGTATCGAATGTTTTAATATTGTTCAAAATGTGTCTGTGTAATGATCAGTACATGTACATGTATTTTTCCTTTTTATTTTTCTGGCCAGTGTGGAGTTGCAAGAGTATTTTTCACCTTCCGTGTATTCATTCAAGTGGTTTCGAACGTTAGCACTATTTATTGCTTAAAGTGACTATCAGAGAGAAATTCTCGTATGTACGCGTTTTATTCTCGTACGTACGCGTTTTATTCTCGTACGTACGCGTTTATTTCTCGTACGTACGCGTTTTATTCTCGTACGTACGCGTTTTATTCTCGTACGTTCGCGTTTTATTCTCGTATGTACGCGTTTATTTCTCGTACGTACGCGTTTTATTCTCGTACGTACGCGTTTTATTTCTCGTACGTACGCGTTTGTTTACTCTTTTTTTGTTTTTTTATTTGACCCTTCTCGTAGTACGAAAGCCGAGAAGGGTCAAATAAAAAACAAACAAAAAAGAGTAAATAAACGCGTACGTACGAGAATTAAACGCGTACGTACGAGAATCAAACGCGTACGTACGAGAATTAAACGCGTACGGACGAGAATTAAACGCGTACGTACGAGAATTTAAACGCGTATGTACGAGAATTAAACGCGTACGTACGAGAATAAAACGCATACGTACGAGAAATAAACGCGTACGTACGAGAATTCAACGCGTACGTACGAGAATAAAACGCGTACGTACGAGAATTAAACGCGTACGTACGAGAATTTAAACGCGTATGTACGAGAAATAAACGCGTACGTACGAGAATAAAATCACTTACATATGAAAGAGACACACCAAGGAGAAGTCAAGGTCACATTTCAGAGTCAAATGTCAAAATACTGTAACCCCTCAAATTTGAGCCAAATGTTCAGATTATTGATTTGACATGCAAGACATATGTTCTAACTGTGCTACATAAGGTCATGATATTATATCCCCCAAGGCCGTTGAAGCATTTTAAAGATGATGAGCATAATGTGTTTCTCGGCTATCTTGGTTAATCACATAGTTGTTGAGGTTATGGTAATGAGAAATGCCATTTCTTGTGACAAGGCGCGTTTGTGGTGGTAATTTCATCATGTTCAGTGATAGCTCTAGTTGGTAACACAAGTTGAAAATTGCCAATTTTCTCTAAGTCAAGGGCTTCCGTGGCCGATGGTTAAAGCCACCGACTTGAAATCATTGTAACCTCTCATAGATTTAGGGTCATGGGTTCGAGTCCTGCTACCGACTATGTCTCTTTGAGAGAAAGTTGGCAGCAGGGCTCTAGTACTGCATCTTCCTACGAACGATGGCTAGGTAAACTGCCCGCCTGTAAAAATAACCAAAATACGGTTGAAACGGGCTTTAAACTCCAACAACAACAATGCAGGTTCATATTTTTCACTAAAGCTTTCTTAATATTCTATTTTCTAAGAGTATGAACAAGTGATAAAAGTTTTTCTCTCTGATAGTCACTTTAAGCAATAAATAGTGCTAACTTTCGAAACCACTTGACACGGAAGGTGAAAAATACCTTCGCAACTCCATACTGGCGAGAAAAATAAAAAGGAAAAATACATGTACATGTATTGATTACTACACAGACAAATATTGAACAATATTGAAACATTCGATACCGGTATTTTAAAAGAACTGTATCATTCCTAACTAGTTCATGAACTCGAATCAAGAACTAATAAACCCAAGGTCATAAGCTTTTCTATGGTGGTTTCAAGTGTTCATGATTTGATAAACTGAATTTAGCAGTGGTTTAACGTCTCAGCTCATCAATACAATAACTGGACATAAATCTCATAGGCACACACTTTTAAAAGTAAGTGGTTAAAGTCCCAGGATCTTTTTGAATTTACTGATATTGTAAAATAAATATACTGATAGGATAATGATATAACCATGTTCACTCTAAAACAATGTTGACATATTCATGCCTTTTGTATTCAAATCGTTTCTTCACGAAAAAGAGTTGCCAGAAAGTCTTTCTTATTTTTTACAATATCATGGAAAAAAGTACTGCTCTATAATTCGAACATATACATCGATTTAAACATTTAAGTTAGGAATGTTTTCGGTATAAATAAACGTCATTTCCGCCGGTAAGACATCTTTCTTCGTAAAATAAGAGTTACTTGTAATAATTGTGGTCCTGGGACTTTAAGGAAGATACCTTTAATGACACTTTAAAACAGGAACTTTTTTTCAAATAATGAGCAGTATCATAAAGCTTCTATATACTGTACAGTGGAAATATGTGTAAAAACTCACGAAATACACCTTAAAACTGTAACTGTGAGTTTTAAAAATCGTTTTTGTAACTTTCACATATCCTATACCCGGTGTGGCCATACCTACAAAGCACACTGAATATATATCGTTTAATTCTCGTACGTACGCGTTTAATTCTCGTACGTACGCGTTTATTTCTCGTACGTACGCGTTTTATTCTCGTACGTACGCGTTTTATTCTCGTACGTACGCGTTTAATTCCCGTACGTACGCGTTTTATTCTCGTACGTACGCGTTTTATTCTCGTACGTACGCGTTTTATTCTCGTACGTACGCGTTTTATTCTCGTACGTACGCGTTTATTTCTCGTACGTACGCGTTTTATTCTCGTACGTACGCGTTTTATTCTCGTACGTACGCGTTTATTTCCTCCTTTTTTTGTTTTTTATTTGACCCTTCTCGGCTTTCGTAGTTTTCCGAAAATCAAAATGAAAAATAAAGCGTGTAGAGTATAATATATTTTGCCGAACATTTTTATAATAAATATAATACATTGATGAAGTGGGAACATTGTCCAATAAAGTAATCACATAGTACGTAGAACAGTACCAACTGACAAAATTTATGATATGACCAGCGACACAGGAAAATGGGTCTTCAGACAAAGTACTTGGAAACTAGCTTTTTTGCATATTTTGAACAAACAAACAAAATATCAATATTGGAAAATTTCAGTTACCTACGTCCAGTAGATACAAAATTACAACATTTTGAAAAAGTAAATCTTAGTGTCATTGTTCACTCTAAAAATGACGTCACATACCATAATCTGACATCAAAACTCACTTCAATTTACATAGGCAGTAAATTATTGTGGTAATCATTTCCTAACAGCATCATTTATTTTTGGTTGCAACATTATATACTCTTTCAATATATATCATATCTGGTGAAATATATAATGTCTTCTTTCCACAATATGCCTTTTTTCATAAGGTATGGCCAAAATAAAAAAAGAATCATTTCAAATCGCTGTTGCCATAATAATGGTCTTGAAGGAGTTTAATGCAAATAGTATGTTTCTGTTGAGGAAAATATAGTGGCTATGAGTTTTCAACATTGGTTTTGCATTTAAAGAGGGTGACAAAAATGTAATTTTTATGATTTTTTTGCAATCAATTATTGTCGAATAATGTAACAAATGTCCGAAGGTACATTTTCGCGCGTCGACGGTCATATTCAATACACAATATGAAGCACGTAGAAAGCAAAAACGGTTTATTATGGCAAGACAATTTACTTTGTAATAAAACAAAAGAAATCTCTAGATTATTTCATAAAGATATCTCCTAAAATATAGGAAACATCTTTTAAATTCAGAGATACATGTATCTCTGTAAAGTAGAAGATATCTCTCTTTGAGTAGAGATATTTCTCTTGTATTCAAAGATATCTCCCAATAATAAAGATATATCTCTCAATGCAATAACGGCCGTCGCGGACGGTCCGGCCGGTACGGCCATGGCCGGACCACTTTTTGGCCAAGCGTACATCGGCCCCCTTTCTTATTTACTAAAATGATCAAAAGTGCTGATGTACTGACACGCTAATGCAATCATCGATAGCGCGTGTGGCTACTATTGCCTGAGGATGTGAAAACCGGCAACTACTTAATCCAGTTAGCAAATATTAAAGATTATCTCAAGCGAGGTATCAAACATGGCAACTGGTTGATCTTAAATTCAAAGAGCGATTCTTGTGATTTTAAGATAAATGTAATAAGGTTTTTCTCGCCGTTAATAAATATATCTTATTAAAGATTAAGTTTTTTAGATGCTACATTCTAATCATGAATAAATGTTTTGAATCACGGACGGACATAATGCGTATAAAAGATATGGAAACCTTTTTTCTGTCTAGGAGCGGATCAGTGGTCCCGTGGTTAAAGCGATGGACTTGTAATCCAGGGATCGCAGGTTCGATCCCCTGTTCCTCCACTGACAACATAAAATTAATGATCTTTCGGATGAGACCTAAAACCGAGGTCCGGTGTCAGCAGGCATATTAAAGAGCCAGGGGGTGTCTCTGAAACGGGACGCGTTCTGTATCTTGCACTATCCATTGAAATCTTAAATATTAAAACTCTTCTGGGGACGTTGGTCATATGGATTATCCCGTACCAACGATAAAAGTTAAAACTAAGCTACATGCATGCATTTTCCGTCCATTCTAAATCTGAAACCTTCTGTGTATGTAGTTGCTTCATAATGGATATATCTACAGTACAATATCAACCTAGTAAGACATTTAATTTTCCACTGCGCACTTTTGGTCAAAAACTTCCAGTGGAACGAAGTTTTTAGTATTCGCGGTTTGCCAAAAGATCGTTGTTGCATTACGATGAAGCTTTGTCATGTGTACATGATTGTTTACAGAGGCGACAAACAATCAAGTTTAAATCTGGACAAAGCTTACATTCTCAATGGATTTTGAACTGGAAAGATGTTAATGTGTCATTCAAAAAGAATGAATCCTCTAAGTTCCATCATGGGTCTGGTAAATGATTGCCCAAATATATGGTATCTTTTTCTATAAAATCTTTACGAAAATAGTGGAAATTATAATCCAGAAGTACACTCAGGATGCAATAAAAACGCATCTAAAGGCATACAGAAACTAAAAATTGTGTAGGGAGAGATCTCCCAAACCCCCCTTACAAGAAGGTTGTCCCCCTCTCATGCTCTCCCTCATCTGCCCCCCTCTCGTGCTGTCCCCCATCTCATGGATTCAGTCGGACCACATTTTTTAGAAGCCGAAGACGGCCCTGTTCAATAGAGATATCTCTCTAACATGCAGAGGAATCTCTCCTTTCTCAAAAGATATCTCTGTAAAAGAGAAATCTATTAAAACAGATAGTAGTCATCTTGCACTTAAAGAGATACCTCTGTAACTTTGAGAACAGAAACATATCCCTCAAATGATTTTTAACAGATATCTCTGTAAATAGAAGATATGCCTATCTCTCAGCGTGAAAGAGATATCTCTATTAGAACGAAAGATATCACTTTAAAATTAGACAGATATTGAAAGATATCACTTTAAAATACATGTAAGAAAAATATTGTAAGGTAGCACTTTAAAATTAGAAAGATATATCTTTTGGAATAAATAGTAACATGACTTGTGATAATTTTACAATTATGTGCTTTGACGGAGTACTTTTTCACCAGACATGGCTTAATTTTGACGTAGGTCAGGTAGATGCAACACACTGAAATCCTTACGCATATCACATACAATACATAATACATGATACATGTAACAGTTAATCACATCAGTCTTTTCTTAATTATAATGGCTTTTAACATTTTAAAGACTCGCATATATAATTACAGTATGATAATAACAGGGTTAAGGAAATAAGATTTTAGTGGATGCACAGAAAATTATTTCAGTTATTGTTTGGCTTGAATTCTCGTATGTGGTACCTAATTGGCATTGTTACAACACAGAAACAGATACTTGTTGCACGACTAAAAATATTTTCATTGTTATACAATTTTCAATATTTGATGAAATAAGTTTTCCAATCTTTTAAAAAATAAGTACGAAATAATGGTGAATTAAAATAACTACATAAGTTGGTTGAATTATTGATAATTACTGTTCAAAACGGGACACCCTAAGCACTGTGACAAAAGAGTTTTGAAGTTTTGGTTATACATACTGTAAAAAAAAGATACTATAAATTTTTATTAATCGTGTTGTAATATTTAATAACAACACGTGTTGTAATATTTAATAACAACACTTCATTGATATTAACTCATTAGACTTTTAATAATCAGTTCTCTTATACTTTATTTTTAAATTCCCATCCAAGGACAAAAAACCTTTGAATTTTGAAATTGGCCCATATACATGTACATTATAATTCCATGGTGATCTGTAAGTAGCATTATCCTGAAATTTTATAGGCCTTACAATCTTTCCTAGAATATTATACAATATCTCACCAGAGAACATTTGTGAAGTTCATTCTGCATCTTGATAAATGACTTCACAGCAGTTATACAAATGAATTACTGACCACAAGATGTTATCAGCAATCAGAGGAATTAGCCATGGTTTATTTTATAGCTGTTAGGTGTCAATCATGCTTCTCTGGCCATTTCGCCTTTTACTAGTCTGATAAAACTGCCCCAGTGTATAAAGCAAAATCATATAAAATAGACTGGAAATAGTGCAGGAAATATTGTTTATAGAAAAAACATAAATTGTATCCGACTAGTAACTAGTCTAGCGAATGATATGCCCTATTCAGATTATTCATATGTTAATGATTTCCCAAATAAAATGTCATAATTTGCCAACGGTCGAGATTTTTCGAGTGAGCAGGCTGTTTGTTTTGGACATTTTCAGCATTTCAACATATATATGTTGCACATCGGTAATACATTCGGCTTGGACAGTTATTAAAGTATCTCAAAACACCAAAACAAACAAAATAAAAGTGAAAATCGGGTTTTAACTTACCCTGGTTGTAACACGTTCCTCGCGATAACTAATTATCTGTGCTCACTTTCGCCCCAATATCCGGTGGTCGTTCATCCGCAGTGATTATGTTCAGTAACTCGAGAACTATTGGGCATATGATACTCAGACTTTAAGGACAGGTTGATCTTACCAAGTAGGTGATTTAATGATATTTAGGTCACTGGGTCAAAGCTCAAGGTCAGATGCCCCGGAGTCATTTAACCTACTGACCCACTTTGAAATTCTTGTTTTGAAGCTACAGCAAAATTTCTATGACAGACCTTGCTTTTGACTGTTTGACCTACTTTCTCGTTCAAAAGTGCAAACGATGCTGATACAAGCGATAAATGGGCCATCATGGCCCTTTTGTTTCATCTCATTACGGACTAGGTATTTATTGTGTAAAGAACAAAATAATCAAAGCAATGTTTACAAAATGCCCGTAAATGTCATGTAAATTATACACATGCACATGTTTTTATTACGAAACTGTTGAAATAGAGCTATGTTTACTGTCTTTCAGCTCATGACGGATGGAGTCAGTGGTCGCCATGGGGTTCTTGCTCGGTTTCCTGTGACATTGGTATGGAAAAGCGGGATCGCACCTGTTCCAGTCCATACCCCAGTCATAATGGCGATCACTGCTTTGGTGAAAGCAGAGATGAAAGGATATGCATGCCTAGTGCATGCGCTGGTAAGCTTTACAAATATGTTCTGTTTTTGGGGCGTAAGTTTTGACATTTAGCTATATATTGTTGATGGAAAAGGATGTGCAATGTGAGTGCTTTTATTGTTTTTTAAGCAAAAATAATGCATGCAGAACACAACAAAACAGTGATTAGCTCTTCTATAATTAATGCCCTTTCCTTTAGATTAATAGTTTTAATATTAGGAATATTATTGGGTGTTCTGTCAGCTCAAAAGAAAATTCCGATTAATCACATAGTCAACGGTAAACTACATTATTTTAAGTAAAAAAAAATATAATCTTATACACAAGTTTGCGCTTACGTATTACTATCTCTTTTCATGAACAAAATACTACTCCTTTCTGCGTTATTCGTCGTCTAAACAAAAGCGATTCGGAGTTCTGATGCGCAGTGATTAAACCACGAAGGCTGCGTGCATAAGTGGCTCATTAGTAAGCATTAGAACCACAATAAAAGTTAATAAACGATACATAACATTTCCAAATATTACAGAAATGTTAATAAGTGCAACAATTACTGTACGTCCTGTTGCAGAATATGACGCCCTTTTTTACATATGTTCCACGTTGTCTTTGCATAAATTATAACGTTAATTATTAAAGAAAAGGCGACTCCAGCCATTTCAGAATTGGGAGATAATATCCTAAATGCTTTTTCCTCGTCTAATAAACAACAATTTAATGTTCTGATGCGCAGTCATTCACCACGAAGGCCATAAATGCAACGGGTTATGTTCTACACAGACATTTATTTTACGTTATGCACCATAACATGGCGTCATTTTTTAAATATCATGAGATAGAAATTGGCAACAATAAAATTGCAATTGGCAATACTGACAACTTAGTAATAGAAATTGGCAGTACTGACAACTATGACACCGAAAATGACAATACCTATCCAGGTGGTGGTGTATCATAACACATATGTTAACTCTACTTTACTAATGGCACCTTTTTGTTAAAACTTTTCTAAGAAAAAAATACCTTATAAAAAAACTGTGACTGATGTCACTAGTCTATTACAATAATTCTTCTAACTATTCAATAAATATCAGTTTTCTAAAGTTAACAGAAAACAACTTTAGTTGACTTGCTAAACTTCTTAATGCCTCAGTTTCAGACTATTTCAAATATACCAGAAGCTGTTGCATCATTGTGGGTAGTTTCGGTACAGATTAAGTTTGTCAGTCATTTAAATCATCTCCTAAACACGTTTAAGTTTATCTGATATTAATAAATTTGAAAAAAAAGAGAAACACTTTTGATTTCAGGAAATATACTCAGACTCTAGCGTAACGGATAAATACTAGAACTATTGTAAATAAAATAGACAATTAACATATTTCCAGAAAATTTGGAAATTACCCGAACATGACTATATCGTGACAGTTGACAGTAATAATGCTTAAGTTTATAATGTCCTTTTCAAAACCCCTCATCACAATAGAATGATATTTCAGAGACGTGATAAGTACCATGCCTAATTGTGTGTGGTCTATGTTTTGGGTCATAAGGTCACAGGTCAAGGTCACAGGTGCTCGAGATAGTAAATGTGTGTGTACATGTACTTTTAATCTCCTCAACTTCTGGTCACAATTTAATGATATTTCACAGAAGTGATAAGTACCATGCTTAGTTGTGCATGGTCCATGTTTGGGTCACTAGGTTAAGTTCACAAGGGCTTGACATAAGAAATCTTGTGCGCTCTCACTCTCTAAAACCCCTGGTCAGAATTTTATGATACTTCACAGTAGTTATCGGTACCATACCTTAAGCTGTGCAGGTCGAATAATTAAAGCATCAAATGTTACTGCAATTTTATATACTGTGTCAGTTGGGTGTTCGGGGGTATTAATCACCTTCAGAGATAGTTCTAGTTCTATACACATTGGATAGTGATGTACATGTTTATGATCGTTACGGAATACCCGACTAAAAAGGAATCCCTGCAAGTCGATACGTAAGTTATCATAATGATTTTAATTGACTGAATATAATTTTCAGATGGTGTCTGGTCTAGCTGGGGTAGCTGGGGATCATGCAGTGACAGTTGTGGAGGGGGGGTTCAAAGTCGCCTACGAACTTGTACAAATCCAAGACCATCCTTGCTAGGGAAGTATTGCGACGGTAACCCAGAACAAGTGATGTCCTGTAATAAACAGACATGTCCTGGTAAATATACGCATAATGTATTAACATAATTATTTTACAGTGCGCAACAGACGTACACACGTTATATCTTATGCTAATCATATTTAGCGCTTAAATAAAAAAACGCTGTCAGAGTTTTGCAGACTTGTACAATCATAAAACAAGTCTAGACAATCATAAAACTTAACTTCATAACACCGGAATCCGAATTTAGCACTTCCTTTAATCTACATGTGTTTAAGTGAATTTGATAAGATGATTATTTCTTAAAGGGAAAGGCAAGTCAGAAAATATTTCAAATTGAAGAACTTGTTAAGAGGAACACACTGTTGAAAGAATTTCATAATTCGAAGTATTAAATGTGAAGATATTGCAGATTGAAAATCTATAAAATTAAGGTTTATGGAGGCGGCCATTTTGAATTTTATGATGTCATAATGCAGTAATTAAAAAGAATCATGCAAGTATTACTGCTTAGTTAAAAACAGCAGCTTCAGGTGAAAAAACAATCATGAAAAAAGAGTAAATTCAAAATTTAAAAATTACCAGTAATAAAAATGTAATTGTAATTGGAAGTGCTTTCTTATGGAAAGTATCCAAATTCTAATTCATTAAATCATGAGTTAAATACATTGTAAACATTGTATACATTTTACTGTACATGTATCACTTCTAATTTCAATTTTACAGATCACATTGTAGCGTTCACGGCATACGGTAGTACCAATGGGACGTCAGCCGCTGTCATGAAATTTCAGTACACACACTTGAACACTGGAGGATGGTA
This sequence comes from Saxidomus purpurata, assembly GCA_022818135.1. Lineage (NCBI taxonomy): Eukaryota > Metazoa > Mollusca > Bivalvia > Venerida > Veneridae > Saxidomus > Saxidomus purpurata. The sequence continues at coordinate 32,018,957 of JAFMSR010000009.1, read as the reverse complement.
CAACACCAGCACAGGAAGATTCACGTGCAAAATTCCCGGAATTTATCATTTTGCCGTAACATTGACAAAAAAAAGAATGGACATTAACCAAATATCCGCTTATTTACGAGTTAATGGTTCAAATAAACTTGAAATGTACTCTGATCCTGATGATACACATGATGACCACGTTGATTACGGAAGTTACTCTCTGAGTGTAGCTGGAAACTTTCAACTCAACAAAAACGATTATGTAGAGGTATACGGTGTTCCAAGCTACTTTTATAAAAGCTATAAAACATCCTTTACAGGAGTCTAGGTTATTGCAGATGTATGAGAACAATTAATAATGAAACGTTTCATAGACCGGAAGCGATAGTCATAAGCATATATGGCATACATTCATATATACCAGTATTACTGACATTTTTCCTTTTACTAGATTATGAATATCAAATCAGAGAAAGAAAATTCACCAACTACTTACCCAGTGAGAGTGTAAACCAAAGTAATATTTTTTTGAAATAAGGAATCACCAGTTGTTATTTCAACCCAAAAATTTAACATAGAAGTGAAGTAGAGTAAAGTTAATGTTTGTTTCACATCTTGTATTTCGGAAAGATATGGTTTCTTGGAACTACAAACTGGTTTGTCATGATTTGGAATTAACTCTTTACTCGAAATATTAGCTTACAAAATATAATGCAGTTTTATATCAAATTTTGCTTTTGTTAATACACTGTCCCATTTGTTGTACCTTTTGTTTGTCTTATCTTTGCAAAACAGAACTGCTTTTGATGACATAAAAGTTAGAAGATTTATAAAGCAACATATTCTGGAGGGTTCTTCTTCGAGTGTATATTTTCTGTTTGTTTGATGCTACTGTATTTTGTTATATTTTGTTTTCAATTGTTTCAATTTGTTTTATTTTAATTTTGTTTTATGCCAATGGTTCTCTTTGCCTTACTTTTGTTTCTGTCACCTTGTATATTATTATTTGCTAAAATAAAGTGACATAATCTGTAAAGACTTTTATATGTCTAATCTTGTGTCGTCAGAAACTCATGTATTAAAGTTAGTTTAAATGCTATGTAATGAGTTGACACGTATGAAGATTCGTATCCCTTTTTGGCTTTCGAAGCTTCTTATGCTGCCTGTTTAGCTCTAATCAGATCTACTAATTCCTGACAATTCAAAGAACGAACTCTAGAGAGTACATGAGGTGATGTAATCGCTACACTTTATCATTTAGTATAAGTACATTATATCCTGATAGTCTTTCTTTAAAATATAGTTTGAGTTAAAGAAGTGGACAATTTTTGCACTTTTAGCTAACTGAAATACAACGGTTAATACCAAGGAGTACACGTCCGACAAAGCTAACTGTTCCAAAGTTAACTGCATACATTTTACAACATTTAAGGGTCCACAGATATACCATATGAGCACCCATTAATTTTAAATGATATCAGAACATCAAATTGAGACTTGAGTCACATAATGTGGTAAACGTTTTGTCTTTAGGTTTAATGTCTGTTTTGGAACTTATTAAGTATAAGTATAGTACCTATTCCCTGTCATTGGTAAGAAACTTTCTCAATCAAATCGTAATGGTCGGTGGCGGGTCTCAAACACAACACAACTTTGTATTTTTGCTTTTAAAATAGCATACATTATATCTCGTCATGCAGTCTTTCTTACTCTTTGTAGGTACAGCCTCGGCTATTCTCTCCCATCTTTCTGGAGTTTTAGCTGGGAATGTCTGTAAAGCTAGCTCTAGCGGTTTCTGCTCATTTTTGAGGCAGGATTCGTACCCATTTCTCTAATATATTGTTTCACTACAACTGTAACAACTAAACAGAAAAGTTTAATGAGGGTGGATATTGCCCTCAATATTTGAAAAGGTATCTATCATTTGATAGTTAGAGATAGTCAGTACCTTTGTTCAAAATAAGCTGCAGAAATCTGACGTGCTTTTTTGTTCATAAATAACAAACAAAAAATAGTAGACTGTAAAACTAAAATGGGCACTCCAAACATCTAGCACATTATATTCGCCAAACAGAAAAGAATAAGTTCAGTGAACGTAAAATGATAAATAAATACTATACAACATATTTTGAAACGCTGATTCTATTGATAATGACTGGAAAAGATATATAGCTGAAACTTTTATGTTAAGTAATAGTTACAACTTCTCTATTATTTATGATTTGAAGTAATTTAATTTGGCATCAGTTGTAGGAAGTGCATCTTTAACAAACACGACTAAACCTTTTTCCAATATAACAGTTCATGCAAAGACATCGCACTAAATACTTGTAATATATGACTTACAACAAGAAAACAATCAACTTGTTATGAATTAATCAAACATTGTAAAGACCTCGGACAATCTTAATTGAACTTCCATTCTTCATAGCCTTGTTAACGACAAGTCGTATTGCTAAAATAGCTTCAACGATAACATTTGAACACACTGGTTCTTAAATTTGATTTTTGTTACAAAAAGCAATATCCTCAAGTCTCTACACGTAAAGAAAGTTGCTGACTCTCTCAGAACCAATAGAACCAATGAATGTAACTACATAGAACTTAACTGTTATTTGTTTCACGAAAAGACTGGAGTAAGATACATTAACTATAAGATATTACGAAGCGTACGTAAAGCTGCAAGACAAACTTTCTAACTCTTTTTGTAACACCAAACTGTTTCGGTGTATCTACTTACTATCCATTACCTCACTTCGAATTCCTTTGGCTTCGCTTGATTCGCTATATTCTGTTGTTTCTCAGAGTTCTGGAAGGCATGCTCAGTAGCCATGGTTTTCAATGTCGTACATGTATCTGTAACAGCAATACAGGAAATTGAGCAATGTTGGCAGTGATTTGATTAAGCTTTTTTGTGACTTACCGTTTCCACAAATTCCAAACTTTCATTAACGATTTGTTTCACATTGATTTATATAATATATCTTCACGACCAAATTTAACTTGGTGAAAAAGTTATTCGGCTATCAAATGTTTGAGGTTTTTGCACTCGAAATGTACATCTATAGTAAAAGGAGCTCATTGTACCAAGTAACAGGGAAATTTTTGTGAATCTCCAAAAAACACAAATGAAATAACTGAGGAGGGATGTCTGGGTCGGTAGCCTAGATCCAGTGATGCTCTGTAATAAGAAAGCAGTTAGTTTCTTGCACAAATCCATCTCTAGTGCTATCCTTCTTACTCCTTATATATCATTGTTGTGATAACCTTAAATTAACTGTCCATCAAAAGGTCACCTATAGAAATATCTAATATCGTTTGCAACAATAATTTTGTTATTTGTTTGTCATTTCTGTTATTTACGAATTTGTTTTTGCTACCCAATACTGCGTCCTGTCTAACACCAATCATGGTGGTAACGTCATAAGTAGCCATTAACACTGCGATTATCGCATAATAGATCGATTATCTTATCGCCCTGACCGCAGAGAGTATCACCAAAAACTGTAGAAATTTGTTACGGTAAATAGTAACGCATGTATCATTTGTCTTGATTGTTCATGTCAGAACTGTATCATTTGTTTAAAAGTGTTGTTTTTCTAAAACGTACAACGTGTCATTTACGGCGTATCATCTTAACACATGCTGTCCTCCAGTTCCTTGCTTTGTGTCTATGCAACGGCAATGCCTATAGTGGAGAAACTGGAAAAGTTGTTTGTAAAATACCAGGAGCATTTGCGTTCTCAGTTACATTACAACATGTAACAAGGATAAAAGACAATATGCGTATCAAAATGACAATGATGCAACTAACCTTACCCTGTTCTCGAAGCCCTCTGACGATGACAATGAGGGGACATATCCAATAACAACTACTGGCAGTTTTCATTTAAACATAAATGATGTCGTACATGTTTATGGTACACCAACTTCCTTTTACCAAGGTTACTTTTATACATTTTTACGGGATATTGGGTTACTTTTGACCAATAAATCAACATTTGACAGCAGAAAAAATTCAGAACCTCACTGCGTTTTTCAATGCTCGATGTGTTTCTTTTGATAATACCATAAAATTCAATATTTTTAAATCATGAAACTGTTAGATCGAGACTAGAATGCAAATTAGGTGCAACACTTCTGGCGGTGTTTATGTTCAAATTAGGTGTAAATCTTCGGACAGTTCATGACTCAAAGGAATACAGAAAAAACACATTCAATTCTTCAAGCAATGTATATTACTTTTAATCTGCTTCAGAGTATTAGCGTTGTAAGGGCTGAATGAAGTAAATTCGTGTTTAATCGATACTGCAAATATCATTATTAGCAATTTCATTCAACAAAATAGTCAAAGTGCATATCATAAAGGGAATACGAATAGATGTTCTACAGTTGCTTAGTAAATAAACAAGTTTTTGTAGGTGTTGGCGGAATGTGCATTGTACATAAAAGTCCAACAGTTTCACTACTTGCATTTTTAAACCAAATCCACTTTAACAATTATTAAATTTTATGTTTATGTCTATAAATCAGAAAATGTATGGTGTTGCAGTATGGGTTACTTATAGAGACAAAATGAGTCTGACACCGTTAATTTTAAATAATAAACATAAAATGTACTATCGAGACATTCAGAATAACAAAATTAGTTTCTACATTTTACATTCAAGTGGAAATTGCATCATTGTTTCCTATTCATGAATAAATATTTCTGTCGTCTGTTGTTGTTAATTGGAAGAGTACTGTACTAAAGTGTGTGCTTAAGCATCAAATTAGCAACTGATAAGCCACAATTGCTGTATCATAAAATGATTTGGGTCAAAAAGAAAACTTTACAGCGTAGGGGTTGACGTTAGATATTATTATATCATAAACATTTTTAAAAAATAAAAGGACTGTAAATTGCTTATAGTTTTGATGCAAACACGAGAAACAAAATAAAAGTTTTACCTTTTTGTGGCAAAAATAAATGGCATGAGTCACTTCCCATTTTATACACCAAATATAAATGGAACCTACCAACTTGTCCATGACAGGTCATAGTAACTCTGTATGTAGAAATTCATATTCTACAGAAAAGCAGTATAATAAATCAGGGATGTAAATGAGATAATACCCTGGAAATTGTTAAATACTGAAGGTTACAGTAGCATGTGCTATGTCTTCTTTTTGCATCATTCTATCTTATGCATATTATTAAAAAGCTATAGTGACATGCTCGTAAGAAAGCAAACATCTATGTAGATAAACACAACCCCAATCACATATGTTATTGTTAACATCACATGACTGAGGTCAAGGGTTAATTCAAATTCAAATTATAACATTATTTGCTGTATTTTTCAATATTTCAAGGCCTGTTACATTATTATTTATGAATACTTTGTCTTTATTTATGCATTATTGAGAAAATAAATGTTGTCCCTACAACTGGATTTTTTTGTAAGAAAATCATCAGTGCTTCCATGAGTAAATGCAAATTAACACTATGTAGTCAGAAATATGGCAAAAATCAGCAACCATTTTAAAACTGACTCCTCCAGTTGGCCTTTAAGATTCTACTGTACGTGCCTTTTTGACATAGCAGGTGTGCATAAATAAATCTTATTTACAAAAACAAAACTAAAATCTAAAGGTATTGCTGGATCATCATTATAACTTAATGATTCATAATACAGTACACTTTTATCACTTCCCATTGATTGGTATCGATCTCTTAAACAAGAGGGACATGGTTGACCTTCATCGCTCACCTGAGTACCATTGCACTTTAAAACAAGAAGGTAGGTCTACGGATCATAATGAAGATCAGACATAGGAAATTTGGAAATACGTTTGCACAACTGCACAAATAGTCCATTGTTGAAATTTCTTAACTAGGAAATTGGGTCAGTAGGTCAAAGTCAAAGTCGATCAATGTCTAAGTTGTTATTTACATGAGAAGCTTTATACAGACTCAAACTTTTATTTATGTAAGTTCAAAAGCAGAAAGTACATACTATTATGTAGGTCAGTAGTTAAACCTAAGTTGAAGTTGATATTTGCTTAGTGCGGAAAGTATATCAGAAGGTCAAAGTCAAGAACAACCAATGTCGAAATTTACGGGCATAAATGTATGCATTGTCTTTTCATTTAGAAAGTATATCAAGGCCAGCCATGGTCAGAGTTACAATATCCAGGCAAAGCTATCCATATAAGTCATTGCTATAGTTTTGAACGAAATAGTAGGCCAAAGAAAGCCAATGCCTAAGTTGAAATTTATGGGCAAAAGTGTATGCATGGTCTTTTCATTTAGAAAGTATATCCATGTCAGCTATGGTCAGAGTTGAAATGTGTATGCAAAACTATCCATATAACTCATTGCTGTAGTTTTGAAACGAAAGAGTAGGTCAGAAGTTCAAGTGACCCCTGGACGGGACCAATTTTGACCAAGGTGAATGATTTATATAATTTTAGAACAGAACTACTGGGAAACGCTAGAAGTCAAACATCTAAACTATGGGTCGTGTGGCCTGAGACAAGACGATTGTAAAGATGTTCCCATATATGTAAAGACCAGTGAGTTCCAGGGCGGGGTTGATTTAACGGGAATCATGATTTGAACAAACTTGGTAGATGTTCATATGCAATGCTTTCTGACAAATATTTAAGCGTTATGCCTTTTAGTCTAAATAAAGAAGAGTTTGTAAAGATATTTTTGTACAAAAAATACAATAAAACCGTTGTTTCCGGGGCGAGGCAAATTTTAACAGTCGGATTATAATTTTAACAATTTCGATAGATGTCATCACTAAACAATACTGCAATTCAAATATCTGAGTTTTGAGCCTTGTGATATTTCACAAGATTCTATATATAAGCCTAAAAAACTTGAGCGGGGTCAGTTTAATCCGGGGTCATGGTTTAAACAATATTGGTAAAGGTTCCCTAGGCAATACAACATGCAAAATATATAAGCTTTAGCCCTTGTGGTTTCAGAGAAAAAGATATTTTCAATTTTCCCCAAAGAAACAAATGTTAAATCAAGTGACTGCCAGGGCATGGTCACTTTTGAACCGTGGTTTTATGATTACAATTTTGAATGATAGCCTTGGTAGAGGTCTACTGGACAGTGCTACATGCCAGGAATCACAGCTCAGTATCCTCCGTTTTTTAAAATAAGGATTTATAAAGATTTTCTTTTCTGTTGCACTACCAGCCCTAATTCTGCGTGGAGTAGAATTCTTTGAAAACTTTTTGCGGAAGTCTACCTGAACAAACTAACACGCAAATTTCATTAACATCTATCAAGCGGAACAGTCGTTTGAAGAAATGGTTGACGTACCCATACATGTTCACCATTACTCAAACGCTCATTCGATATACAACGGACATTCAATACACGCTTATCATGCCATTTAGAAAAGAAAATATTAAATAGACATTTGACTGGTTTCTCTGATTTATTCTGTTATTACAGTTTGCGTATTCAAAATATTGTACACTTAAATTGGTTCTCTAATAAACATGCACAGTTTAAACTACAGATAAGAAAAACAAACATTTCGAAGTAGGAAGTTGTAATCGACTAGCTGAATTATAAAAACTGAAGTCATTACTTTGTTACCGTTTGATTTATTAAAATGGAATTCAGTGAAATTGAACTAAAACACACTGACACAAAATGTAGTGATGCCGCTGTATACGTGAATACCATAATCAGCACAGAAAGCGTTGCGCATGCGACTTCCCCGAAATCAGAAAATACAGGAGAAAGTGAAAGTTATTATGAAACTTTAAGATTTGGTACCAAACAGACGGAAGCGGGTGGAAATGCAACCAGAAGCATTCGTTGGGATGATTTACCGAACCGGATGAAATACGCAGTCTATGTTATTTTAGCGGTGACTATTATTCTATTCGTTGTCGACATTGTTGCAATTGTCTTAATTGTACGACAAAAAGACAAAGGTTAGTATAATCAACTTAATGTAATGATTTCGCTTCATTGATTAAAATGTTTAACTGTAAAGATACATCGTAGTTATAGCTGTAGATAAGGTCAAATTAGTTGTTCTATATCACCTTTCTTTGTATGTCAACATATAGGTAAAGTGACTTTCACTACAAAAATGGTTTATTCTTATTGAACTTTCTGTACTATCGCTTAGCAACGCGCTGATAAGTAACAGCTTCAAGACAATATATAGTCAAGATTAATATTGATCGTGGCCGGTCGGAATTTTTGTACCATGTTTAGTTATAAATCATATTATAACAACTGATATATAAAGTGTATGCTAGCGCTTAAGTGGGACTGTTACAATAAATGTTACTCTTACAATGAGCTTTTGAGTGTGTGCTGACTAGCTGATTTATTGCAGGAATATTTCACATATTTAATGGCAACTTGATGACCCAAATCATCATTATGTCAATGAGTGTTTTATTACAATGCTATGAATATATTTTTTATGCACGATCATGTTTGAATAAAGACTTAGCAATATTTGTAATGGCATTTATATATATCTTTCTTGTCAGAACACTTATAATGAGCATTTAGTGTAAGCAGGCCTATATTCCTTTAATGCAATTAACATATCAATGCAGTACTTTGTATCTTAAAATAACCTACGTTGATCAGAATTTTGTCAAAAACACTTTCTAAAGTGCTGATTTTGTAAGGACACCTGTCATCGTTTTATTGAAATATGCAGGTCAAGGATCTGCGTTGTTTCATAAAATATTTCACCTTACTCAACGCTACGACATGAATTAAAACACAGCATATTTCAATAAACACATAGCAACTTTTGTTAGGAAGAACGTGGGCTTTTTCACAGTGCCACGCTCAGAGAACCTTGGATGTTGTCTTGCAAGTTACCGTACATTTGTAATAGGCATCCGTTATTAATGATTACACTTAAATGGAGGAATATAGTAAAGAAGCATTTTTGCATTACTAAACACCATTCACGTTCGACTTTAATCCAGGAATCCTACTGCAGATATATTCGTTGATTTAGATGTAATTTGTTCGTGTTTCGGGGCTGAGGAAAGATCGGTTTCCTGAAGGATTTCAAATAACTTAATTTTACTTAGTGACTGATTTTGTGTCTAAGGCCTGGACTGAAATAAAAGTAATATTCCCTGTTCGTTGCGTGTATTTATTATCAAGAAAAGCGGTGTTACATAGTTATAAAATTGATAAAGGGCCTAATCATAATCATATTTGCACCATAATTTGAGGAATGAAAGCCCTGCTATTCGAAATGACGTTTTACCTCCGAAAGTACTTTGGAATCCATCGGGGCGCAATATTTAAGTTGTTGGTGGCGGGAAGGGTGTGGTTTGAAACAGAGTCTCAAACATCAGAATACCAATCAACGCATACTAAAGATCGACAGTATTTCTTTTCCTGTCCTTCTTTTAGCTTTTCCAGCGCTTGACCTTAAATCACAAAAAAGCTTATGTTTGCACAATTGCAATTCATACTTTTCTGAGGCCAACGATAACATTATACGCAAAAAAAACATTTAACTTTCTTTCTAAAATGTCATACTTGACATTCACAGATTCCACCCTTGTGCGTGATTTATAAGTATAATGTTTATCAGGTTTATGATTGGTAAGACATACAAAACAAAATGGAGTGCTCCGGTTGGCGTTTCTATGGAGTGTAACGATTCATATTTATAACAAAATGATTATTTTATTCTTAATTCGTAAAATGCATATAAGTGCGTTATACATGTATGTGTCATATATAAAAACAAAAATAATATCAAACAGGGAATGCCACGTACCAAAAACGCAGCCTCCCCAAAACGAGCCCCACAGCACCCAGAACCCATTTTCATAAAAAATGATAAGATAATAGACAAAGTTCACGGAGAACTTTTCATAAAACCCTCGTACAGTTTTCTGGGATCTAAACCACAAATTTGACAATTGGACTCTAAGTAATGAATGTATATAATCATATATACCTTTATTGTCATGTATTTCACTAGGTTAATACATGTTTTATATATGTTGACACCTAGATTAATGCATTAACGTTGAATCTAGAAAAAAGGTGAAATGAAATTCAAAACTATGTTTTTTTTCTAAACATATCACTGTTGTGTTGTCATTGTTCATTATTTAAAAACGAAGTAGGTAGGTTTGTTAAAACAAGGTAATAAAATGTTCAACAAGGGACTCATATTACTCCCTCATTATCGATATCTGGATTTATGGCGTAATAAAACCTCTCGGAAACGAAAATACTGTAACTTGCCTTTTGTGTATGCTGATTTTATTTTACTTATATTTTAGTGAAATTTTGCATAAGAATAAGAATAGTATCACGGCTTTAATAACCTGAAAATGTACCGGACTATTGTGTTTCACTTTGTGCAATTAACAAAACTATTAACATGTTTTAACAAATGGAAGGTGCAAGCGAATGAAGTAAATTTTTTTTAAAATAAACACATACAGGTGACACGTCCCATCTATGGGCCTTTAAGACGTCAAAATATAAATACACCTGTAAAAAAGCCTATTTAATACTTGCATCAAATTGTGACAGCTAACCATAAAACAAAATATCTCCAAATGTATCAATATCTAATTAACTCGGCAGAAAAAACATAGCACTTAACCATATTTATTTCAATCGATTGAAGCAAAAAGCGTAATATCTTTTTGACGGACAGTGAAATAATCAATGCAAAGCAGTCTAGCTTAAATATGATCTACATGTACGTATGGTATTCGATAGCTTCCGTGAAAAACGCTTAATAATTGAACAGTGCATAGATCATAAAAATGGGTAGGTGAAATCAGAACCTATTTTTGACGTTGCACTGTATTGCCTTAGCTGACTGATGTTAAAGTGTCTGTTTCTAAAAAGATGTCACTTAAAGTTGAACCTTTCCCTAAAAAAGTTCTGCTTTTATAAAAACAATTTGCACAATTGCGTACAGTTAAATTCAATTTGGCGACAGAAAATGCACGTTAATCTAATTCATTTTTCGCGAAAACGACTAATCCCTTATATATAATATAATAGCAGCTAATTTTTCACATGATTCTAAATATCTCCGTGGTGTAGTGAATAAAGAAATGGTCGTCTAATTTAATTTCAAATCTCGGTTAAACCCAATTTTCTTTTTTTCTGTTTGTATTATTTTTTCAGCTCTTTAACCACCTTTTAAATGTTTTTCTGCCAATATTTATAGAACTTGTCATTCGTTTCATACTGATAAGGATAATCATATTATAAAATTAAGTTTAGGTAAAAACCATACCGTAATGCCTGAGGACAGTTATAGTTATTTGAAAGTCTAGACGAAAAATGCCACCATTGTTTGTTATTATACATGTATTAGAATAGTATATCGACAAAACTTACCAGAGTGGTGCTTATTCATAAAATGAGAAGTTTGCTTTGATTTTTATCCCCTTTCCCTTTTTTGGTAAAAAGTTTGATAAATTTTTAATCATTAACTTTGAATACTAGTACCTCACTATACTTTGAGCACACTCATTAGCTGGGGGTGTGAGGTTTAAATTTGTTGTTACTGTAACTTTAAATTACAAACCGAATATTTTAACGCATGCATGAAGTGACAGTTGTTTTTCAGAACGGAAAGTAAAGGGTCACAGTATGTTTATTGTTTCCTATAGAATCTGAATTATTGCTTTGAAAAAAAAAACTGTAGGCCTACTGCTGCCAGATATTTTGAATTACAGCGATGGAAAGTACGTATTTTATGAAGCAAATTCTCACGCAATATCATTTATGTAGTACCTAGTGTTATCATTTTGCTCATTGAAAGCAATGTTGCCGAGTCTTTAATTCTTTGCGTCAATACTTTGCTTGTATTAAATGCTTTGCTTTTATGATAATTGTAGTTATGATTTATAAAACCGTTCAAAAGATATGACGGTTGAACCGATTTTATCCTTCTTTGTTTAATGTGATAAAGTACAATGGACGAATAAGTCGATTATTGGAAAAATAAAAAAAGTCAGCACGGTTAGCTCAATCGATAAAGCATGAGACTTAAAATCTCGGGGAAGCGGGTTCGATTCCCGGGGCTGACCAACTTGAAGTACTGACAGTCTTTCGAATAAGGTTGTACACCTTGTATGTATAAAACAAACTAATAGTGACTCTGGAATTGAGGCGCTTTCTGTTTCTTGCACTATTCTCCGAAACCTAAAATAACTTATCTCTTTTGGTAACGTTGGTCATGTGGGAAACCGGTACCAACGATAAAGTTCTAATATACGATAATTAACTAGAAAAACTGAAAGTTCAAAACGTACTGAGTAGGTGGGACCCGTCTTCTTACAAAATATTTCATGCACCAAAATGAGTGTTTGTACATGTAGTAGCTGGCCCGACAGGCAAAAATTTTGACCGAAGTTGTAATCTAATTCACATCAGCAAGAGGAATATTGCTAGATTTATTTACTTATCGTCCTTTTTTCTGAATTTGGTAGAACAAGACTTTTCTTTTCTGATTTTTTTCTTAGCGTTTACACCAATCATCTGCTGAAGATATTTGAGATGTTATACAACGCTTGGTCTGTGTGTGCCACCTTTTCCTGTGTAATCTTTACTCGTGAGCTTGTTTAACAAGATACCAAGGATATAAGGCTTGTCCTCTGACATGAGGTGTTCATTGTACTGATTTATGCTCTTAAATATGAATAGTATAAACTTAAAATAGTCTATTACTACTCATTGATTAATCCACTCTCAGACTAGTATACTAATGTGTCACCTTATACATTTACATTAGAATTTGAAATATCTAGCTAAATGTACAAATCAGTTAAATATAATCGTATTGCAAGAGCCGTGTATCAATTGTGTATCAAAGTGATAAATGGACCCTCCATATCATAATGGGTGATAAATGTTTATCAACTACATATACTTGTCTATCTTTAGACGTAGCAGCTTAACTAAATATTATCGTAGATGCGTAATGCAAAATATGTTTTCTTAGATAATCAAATAACACTATTTTGTGCTGTCATAGCAATATCTGCATCGTTTCTCCATATTTAGTGGACGGAAACTGGATCCAGTGGTCATCTTGGTCAAATTGTGATGTCACATGTAATAACGGAACACAAACAAGAATGAGGTTTTGTATTAATCCCGCACCTTCAAATGGAGGGGCTGACTGTTCTGGAAAGTCAATAGACATAAAACAGTGTGAAAATGATAACTGTTTAGGTGAGTATTTTTTTAACAAAACTGAAACGCAAGAAAATGGTTTGTACATACTAGGTATACACTATAAAGCAAATGTCAAATGGATACGCATTATTATATAGATGCATGTTTCAGAAACTTTAAGTTTTTATTTAAGAACTTCTAACCTAACACTACCCTTGCATTCGTACTCTAATGCAAGTTCTAGGATTTGTTTTTTTCTTAATAGACCGTTTGAATATATTGTGTGTCTATGTCATACCTTCATGTGTACAAAAATTCAATAATCCGTTGGGACTAAAGACTGTTATTGAACTTTAATTATTTGTCTATTATTAAGGTGATTCGATGCTCATAGTGAAGTGTTTTAGAATTTTTTTAAACTTAGTCAATTATGTAAGCACTCACCATCACAATAATAAAATAAAACTGGGTCTGTAAGAACTTCTTTTTTCACAAAATATGACATTCCACATTCACAATATTCGCAAAATATGCTTTAACTGAAATTATTAATTAAAGTCGCAATAAAATTGACTTATAGGATAGGGCTGTGGTATAAGCTCGGAACATTCATTTCAATTAGCGGGATGATTCACTCGATCCTATGTTCCCGCGGCCTATGTACGTGTACCCACCCACTTGATTTAGCATTTGAATTCCACAGTTTTATTTCGTAACTTTAATTGCTGTCATTTAGAACAAAATACACCTTTTTCAGAGTTTTTGTATGGGTTTTATTGTTTAAAAAAAACACACAACATTGATTGGTCACCAGCATCTATAGCCAAGGCGTATTAATTCAATCACATGTAATGGTCAGAGTGTTCATCTCATTGTCTGCTCTACAGTTTAAATGGTTTTTATCTATATTGATGTGCACATGCGTATTGTTCTTAAGTGAATTGTGATTTTTTATTCTGAATTTCATCAGAAATTATCAAAGCCAAATGACCCGAGCATCCATTGGGTTTTAATTGACCGACTAAACTTTTCAGACGGTGGCTGGTCGAGCTGGAGTAGTTGGGGATTATGCAGCGACAGTTGCGATGGAGGAGTTCGAAGTCGCTTACGAACATGTACAAATCCTGTACCATCTTTGCTTGGGAGGTATTGTGACGGAAGCCCAGAACAAGTTATGTCCTGTAATAAGCATACATGTTCAGGTAAACGTCTAAATAAATTCCAAATAAAACTTATACGTATCTTTTTCAGACGATCAGTGTTGATTCGTTTTGTTTCATGGTTTTACGAGAGGTGTATCTCCCGCTGTTATAGGAATAAATGATAGGACCCCGGCTTGCTCTCCAAACATGCCTCTTAACTAATGTAACTTTTTCAAGAAAATTGTGGATATTACCTATACTATCTTAATGAATAATTACACAGTAACGGAGTAATCTGTTTGGATGCCAATTCTAAGTAGGTTACTAACGTTGACCAATGATATCTAAGGTGTGAGTGACCTAAATGCCTATGCAGTGTTAAAATAATTATTATCTAGCTCCTAGATTGAGGAGTTGATGACGCTGTCCTGAAAGGATTCCTTACTAAATTCGTCCACATACATGTACCGACAAAGACCTATTTGCAACTTAAACCTTAAAACTCTAAAACTAGACTTTATGTCACTAGCGTACAGGTAGACTTACAGTTGGATTTCTTAACCAACCCTGCGAATAAGCAGTAACAATTATTTACAATGTTTAATTTGATTATTATAAAGACGGTGGCTGGTCGAGCTGGGGTGGCTGGGGAACATGCAGTGACAGTTGCGATGGAGGAGTTCGAACTCGCTTACGAACATGTACAAATCCAAGACCGTCCTTACATGGGAGGTATTGTGACGGTAGCAATGAACAAGTGATACAATGTAATAAGCATACATGTTCAGGTAAACGTTTAGATAATTTCCAAATAAAACTTTAAGTCATTATCTTTTAAAGACAATCGCTGTTGTTTTGTTTCGTTTATTGGTTTATAATGGTCCATCTTCCGTTGCTACAATAGTGAATAAAAATATCTCGGCAGGGTCTCCCAATATGACTCTTTACTTATACATTTTTATTAAAGTTAGCGATATTTCCTATAGTGTCTTTATGCAGTATTTACCAATAATAGATTAATCTGATTGGATACCAAAAACGGATTACTCACGTTGACCAATGAGATCTTAGGTGCGAATGATCTATATACCTATGCAGTTTGGAAAGTGTGATTTATCTAGCTCCGTGGTTGAGTGGTTGAGGACTCTGTCCTAAAAAGGGGGATTTCTAGCTGATTTTTTCACATGTTGATAGACCCCTGATCATCTAAACATATCATTATGATTCGTTTTACGTATGCATGTCAATAGATACTACTCTTAACATATTTATTAACATAAAAAGTATGGTTGGGATATGTTTTAAGTAGACTGTGGTGTCACTTAAAGGGGTACCTAAATCCACTGATATATAATGAAATAATAACCTACTAAATTAAGACCTTTTTGTTACGTAAACCTTCAAACGCGAAAGCTTGCCTCTATGTATCACTAGCAGAGAGATTGACAGTTGGGTTTCTTAACCAACACTGCGACCTGAATTAGTTTTTTTGTAAATAGGTATTTTTGCAAATAGATCAGGTTACTGAATAGTTTTTCTTGAAATCATACATTTAAATGAACGCATAAACATTTTATCAAAGAAGTTATTACAATTAATTACCGTGTTTAATTTGGTCACTATTAAGACGGTGGCTGGTCGAACTGGGGCAGCTGGGGCACATGCAGTGACAGTTGTGGTGGAGGAGTTCGAACTCGCTTACGAACATGTACAAATCCAAGACCATCCTTGCTCGGAAGGCATTGTGACGGTAGCAATGAACAGGTCAGGCCATGTAATAAACATACATGTTCAGGTAAACGTTTTAATAATTTCCATTTAAATGAAACTGCCAAGTAATTATCTTTTAAAGACGATCGCGGTTGTTTTGTTACGTTTCGTGGTTTATAAAGGTATATCTCCCGTTGCTATAAGGGTGAATGCTTTTCAAATATGCCTCTTATCTAGTTATATTAGAGGATATTACCTATACTGTTTTAATGCGGTATAACCAATTACTCTCTTAACTTATTAAACATAAAAAGTATGGTTAGGGTAGGTTTAAATTATTCTACTGACATGTAATGAAAAAATAACCTACTAGACCACTTTGTAACTTGAACCTCCAAACACAAAAAACTAGACTCTATGTATCACTTGTGAACAGACAGACAGTTTGGTTACTTAACCAACACTGCGACCTGAATTTGATTATATGTAGATAGATCAGGTTACTGAACAGTTTTCCTTAAAATCAACCATTTAAATGAACACGTTGGAGAAGATAATTGTTTATCAAATTAGAATAACAATGATTTACCTTTTTTAATTGGTTAGTACATGTATAGAGGAGGCGGTGGGTAGTATTGTTACGGTAGCCAGGTGATGGCATGCAATAAGCAAGCAAGCTTTAAAGCGCGGTGTGATAGTAACATTACACAAGGGAGGTAATAAACGTAAAGATCAACCAGATAATTATCGTGCGATTACTCTCACATCTGTTGTTCTTAAATTGTTTGAAACTATTGTTATGAATCGATGCAAACACGAAATATTATCATGCATAAACAAACAGCAAGGAGGCTTTCAGGAAGGTTTAGGGTGTTTGATGACTTCATTCATTGTCCGTGAAAGTATCCACTATTCGCGAGAACTTGGATCTTCAGTCTACGTATGTTACCTGGACGGTCGCAAAGCATTTGATACAGTATGGCATTCTGGTTTGCTGTATAAACTGAGACATGAATGTAACATTGACAATACGTCTTTCAAAGCTATTCAAGCAATGTATACAGATATGCAAAGTTGTGTGAAATTCCAAGGACTCTCTTCAAGTTGGTTCAACGTTGAGCAAGGCACTCGTCAAGGCGGGAAGAGTTCCCCCGTATTTTACTTATTGTACATTAATGACCTTATACGACAGTTACAAGACAGTGGGCTTGGAATGTGCATTTACAATTTTGATATAGGCTCACCAACCGTTGCAGACGACATGATGCTGATGTCTTACTCAGTGAGCGGTTTAAATGAAATGTTGAACATCTGTAACACATACGCTAACAAATGGCGATACCAATATAATCCTGAAAAGTGCTCTGTAGTAGTATAC
>JAFMSR010000009.1:31890204-32001089 GCA_022818135.1 Saxidomus purpurata | reverse complement strand
GTCAAAATTAAGTAAATTCATTTGCATTTATAAACAGCAAGAAATTAGGATTCTGTCAATTATAAATCGTGTCATCAATACGTACACATTAGACAGATAATGACTCGATATTGAAAAAAACGGAAGAGTTATGTCGGAGGGCGGAAGTTATAAACTTCTCCGAGCGCCATTCGAGCAATCCAGAGAAGGGTCCGGTAACCAACCCGCGAGGATATCTGAATAGGGAAATGCTGAGAGTTTCGGAGAAGGACCCGATAACCAACCCGGAGGGATATCCAATCTTTCAGCACCGGGGTGCAAGGGCAAGAAGAGAAAGTTAAATTTAAAGTTACCCCCCCCCCCCGCTCCCCCTTTCGAGAATATTTTATATTATTCAACTTCGGTTATCTCGATTTTTCGTTATCTCGACTTATTTTCTGTGGTCCAAAACAATCGAGATAACGAGAGTCGACTGTACATATATATGTATATCTGTATATATATATATGTCCATTCGTTAAGCTCATCCATTCCCATCAACAGGGGTCAAATAGAAAAGAATCAGCATGCAAGCTCCAAAAAATGGTTTGAATACCAAACACGTTTATGTTCTCAAGTGAGCTTTTAGAACCATCATGCCTCTCTTGTAATGTTCATGCATGCTATCCTCGCGGCAAATCCGATTTGATGTTTTTTTAAGCAGTCGACTTGTAAGAACTGTTTACTGATTCAGAAACTCTCTGGTTTATATCTGATTTCAATGATTGGCTGTTTTATATCTTCAGTTGTGTATATCAAGTTACACACCAGATAAAAAGCAATCATCACTGCCGCAGTTGCGCATTTTCATTTGTTACTTCAGTTATCTAAGTTTATTATTCGTAAACATTTGAAAGTTATATAAACCGTTATATGATCTTTGTATGATTATGTATTAAACAGTTCGGAATTACTTTTGACATCAGAAGTTTGAGCTCAGCTTAACAGATATTGTCAGTGTGGAAAGGATATTTGATTCAAATCAAGCACATGTTAAGTCTATGCGAGGACGTAATAAGAGTTTTTTTCGAAACGTTTCCTTGAGTATTATATATATAAGTGTAAAAATTGATTCAGGTCGTTGGAGGACTTAACAACATCATTGAATGTTGGATTCATCCGCAAAAATGTTAAAAAGTATTTTTTTAAATTATGTTGAGAGCGCAATTTAGCCCGCGAATAATCTACCGATGGGAAACAAATTTCATACGTCTTCAGTTATTTTTAGGGATGTCAATAACCGGTTATTTCACTAACCGGTTAACCGAAATATCTTCCGACCGGTTAACCGGTTAACCGTTTGAAATGATAAAATCGTCGGATGTTGAGATAGGAACTTTTACTCGTGGGTATTATTTATCGTGACACCGTTACTACGGCATCGTATAATGCATGAACGACTTAATCCTTAGATTGCAGCCTGCCTGTTTTGATCGTTCGTTCGGCCGGTTAACCGGTTAACCGGTTAATCGTTGACATCCCTACTTATTTTAGATTATAAGTTTGGCCAGGGAGACGAAATATACCTTCTGGAGATATGCTGTTCTTTGGTAAGATATTTCTGTCAACTTTCTGTGTAATGACCCTTTTGTTTGATAACAGCTCTTTGGTCAGTCTCTAATAAACTTCTGTTGTAACATGGTCAAGTTAAATGAATATTTATTTTTTGCTAGATTCACGCTTTGTTATTAAACATCATATATATTCTGACAAATAACATTGTAACTTTCCTTATATCAACTGTAATTACGTTTTAATAGTACACAGTGCGTTTATGCATTTGGTAACTTTCATGTTTGTAACGAAACATAATACACGTATTTTTATAATCTGTATATGTTTAAACATCTCCGGTCAGTGCAGCTATTGAAAACTGCATAAAATAACCGTAAAACATATCGTATATATACCAGTTTAATATGTCATATAAGGAACGTTATACCATGTAAACCATTGTTCAAACATTGTCATTTCGTATTATATCGGCTATGAAGAATTCAAGCATGGTATGCCAAAGACGGTATATCACGCTAGATGACAGGAAATATTTTCAGCTGTTGAAAAATACCCCTGCGTATTTTGACATAAGTCTTTCATTCTATTGTTGAAATGCAAAGCCTCTTATTGATCTGATTCTTTCATTCTGATTAAAATAACTGTAAAAGTAAGCGTATAATACGTTGCCCGTATATCGTGTGTCGCATGCGCTGCGTATGTTGTGAGTATGGTTCTGAATTTAGCGTAGGTGCAACGCGCGTGTAACGTGCGTACAACGTGCGTGTACCGTGCGCTCGGTGTGACAACTGCTACGTTCCGACTACTGCTACCACAGTATCCAAGTATGCTAATTATAGACAATGTTTTTGTTTAAACAATGCCTTTTTTAAACACGCAATATATCGAACATAAGAAGATATATTTCTTCTAGAACAAATATTATGTAAGTCCACATTTTTATTGAATAAATATATATTGCAATTATAGATTAGATATTAACTTTTTGAATCCATAAATATTTTAATGAATAAATGCATTAGTTATTGATCAAAAATTTGCTTTTCATTCTATAACTATTTTCATTGAATAAATATATTGCAATTATAGGAAAAACATTTTTTTAGTAATATATTTTTTATTGAATATACATTTTTGTATATATTTGACGAGGAACTTTGAAACGTTTGTCACGCCATGATGTTGTTTTTAAACCTTTTCGCGTGATTTTCTTTTAAAAGATCTAGTGCAAGATGTTCGACGTTTATTACAATCTTTTTTTCGACAAGCCTATAACAATTATACCCAAACTAGAAGGACTACATGTACACATACAACAGATCATAGTACATGACTGTGTACTAAGAATCAAAAAGCAAAGAAACCATTAAGGCGCTCTTTATCGGATATTATATGCTATTTATTTCCTGGTCATTACTTAGAAAACACATGCATGAACTTAGATTTTTTATTAGTTGTTTTTATTTCAATAGAGCAAAGCAAAATATTATCTACAAGAATTTTTTTTAATATTTTTTCAAACAAACGAAAAATACACTTCGTTAGAACAATCTTCAAATATTTCCTTTCAACAAAAGCAAATAAACACTCAGCACCCATTATAATTTTTACCCCGCTACAAAAATAAGCTATTTGATTTTAATGTCCGAAACGCATTTTAGTTATCTACTGTTTAACAGTTTTCCACTCCTGTGTGCTGAGATGTTATACTTGTTTCAAGAAACAGCGTGATGCAATTATTCATGTGACAAATAGTAAACATGTAAACAATTAACGAAGTTAAAGAGAAGTGTAGACAATATTGACAAAAGACGCACGTTTTGCGATTAAAAGACGTTGTTTTGTACGGTCCTGTGCTTTTTATAGTAACTTACTTTTCATCGAAACAAAACTGTTAGTGACTTAAATTTAGGATAATGTAAGGCTTCTTTCTTATCATCGTGCAATTCCAGTAAGCGACCAACAAGGCAAAGAGTTTTACTAGACAGTGTAATCAACGTTAGTAATTAACTTCTACAATTTTCGATGAAGTACCAAAACAAAACGTTTGTTGCGAATTTGGTGGGTCATTGATACGGTGTACGTAAACAGATTGAATTGCAAAGTATTAGTAAACATCTAGTATCTGACGAAAACAAGAGATAACTACTTTTGCAGATTATTGGTACATGTGCTACTGCACATTGTGTTACATGACTTTGAAGGTTTCAAGGTTCACGGCTTTATTCATACTTTAACACCATCATCCGTGACATAGTTAGAAACATGAACGTAGTTTGAATTATTCAATTAACATATGGCCCCTCTCTTTTTCAGTTTGGCTGTCAGTATTCGGGGGGGCAGGTACGGTTTTTTGTTGATTTATTAAATCCATTGAAATTCATCGACTTGTAGCGAAATACTGGTAAAGTAATGGCTCTCTCTACATATGTGCAAATTAGAACAGAAACGTATGGTTATCCAACAAAGTATTTAATGTACCTTCTTAAAATTTCTATTTACTTTCACCGAACCACAAACTAAATGTTTAAAATGTATATGTACTAAAACGCACACATTTTCATTAGCTTTTATTATGCAAAATCAGTATATTCAGTATTATTATACATGTATATTATCGATTCATTAAACGGAGGAGAAGGTTCTACGCCTTCTACATAAAAAGGTTTGATATAAAAGATAGTGTCTGTATTCTGTCACTGATGTAACTTGCTTGACTCCGAACGGCTATATAGTATGTATATGTTCACTGAAAACCCCTTTGATATTTTAATGGTGCTGATTAAATTTGTGAATAAGCTAAATCTTGAAAGGAAAAACTATCAGTCATAAAAGATATACATATATTTCAAGAATGAGTTCACTTTTAAAATATTACACATTATTATGTTACGGCTAAACTCAAATCAATCAAAAGCTTTGGCATCATATTACTACTAGTATATTACACCTTTCTAAAAGTGGATCACATTTTACTAGATGAATGACGAACATGGTGGCGGTTCTCTTACTGCTCTACCAGTCATTGAGACCCAGGCTGGTGATGTGTCTGCTTATATCCCAACCAATGTGATTTCCATTACTGATGGACAGATTTTCTTGGAGACTGAATTGTTTTACAAGGGTATCCGACCTGCCATTAATGTTGGTTGGGGTTTTGAGTGGGTTTTTTTTGTCATTTTCTATTACATCAAGAGAAATTGTTAAACTGTTATTTATTTCATTGTTTTTCCAGCTTCTTCGTGTGTTGACAGTGACACGGCTGATTGTGCTACACTTAATTCTTCGATCGATATCTGCAACCTTGCCGATAAAGCAAAGAAAATATGTCCAAATTATTGCAACGTGTGTGATGTGGGTATGTGCTGAACATTTTGATATTTGTAATGATGGTATTATCTTTTCATTGTCAACATAATTGTTTACCAGATGAAAACAGGAGTTGTTATAAACATGCATTATTGAAAATGACTGACGTTCTTCTCCTCTTTCTTATACTTTTATCCATCGTTAATTGCTTGCACATTTAAGTGGATGGAAACTGGTCGCCGTGGTCATTTTGGTCTGATTGTGACGCCACATGTGAAATCGGTTCCCAACTTCGTACACGATCGTGTTCTAATCCTGCACCGCAAAAAGGTGGTATTGGTTGTTCTGGACATGCTACAGATGTGAAATCCTGTTTTAGTGAACCATGCCCTGGTAATGAATTTTCTTTAGTATATCAATTTTTTAAGAAGTTACAATAGAGCAACAGCACAACATCATCATTTGCCTTATAGTTTCGCTAAGCAATTCCAACTGAGTTTAACCTTGCATTTTATCTATCTGCGAGGTAACGACAAGACACAGATAATTTCAATTATGCACTTTCCTATTACTAGTGTGATGAATTGATTTGAAACATGACTGACGTGTTTCGCTGACTTAAAAGTTATTTACTGGTTTGTTTCTAAACTTCAAGTTTACATTTGTCACTCAACGACCTAATTTTAGTACAAAGTGGGTGGACTGACTGGTACGAATGGACCCAATGCTCTACAAGCTGTGGTATTGGTATGCAGAGTCGGGAAAGGACACGTACTGATGCAGTGCCAAATATATTTGATCACAAGTGCATAGGGAACAGTCAAGAAGTTCAATTATGCTATCCAGGAGCATGTGCAGGTATTACACGTAAAGTCTAATCAGTTAAAGAACATCAAGAATAATCTTGTAATCTTGAGTTTACAGCGAAATATGAGATAAAGCACAATTGTTTAGACATATTCTGTGTATATCTAAGTAATGATCGGTTATCAAATAATTTGGATAATAACCTTGCACAAATGATTTCTTTCCATGAAGTTTGAAGACTAAAATGAAATGTTCGAAACAAAACAATAGGATTTGGTATGTCTTGAAAGCAGAACATAGCATGTCATTTACTGCTTAAAATAGTATAAATGGAATGAAACAAATACTGTTTTACGAAAGTATACATTTTAGACATATTCAATTATTTGTTCAGAATGTATTACCCTGCTTTGAACATCCATCATTAGATCAAAATACCGATAGGTCTTTTTCATTAGTGATTTTGATGTAGCATGTGGATAAATAATGTGTTTAAGAGTTATAAATAGTACAAGAAATTGTATCTGGTCAAATCCAATTAATTTATTTCCAAAGTTGATCATTTTGATGCGAGAGGCATCCAGGAGAATCTACTGTAAAAAGCTTTATTTTCGAGATTTTCCAATTTTCTATTTAATATTCGCCAGTTTTTTAATTCGAGAGGGAGCACCATTTTGTACATAATCATTGTGTGTTCGTTATTTAAGCGAGTTTGATGAATTCGCGAAGTGCTTCATTCACGAAATTACATGTACATTTGTACCAAGTAAGGATCAATCGCTTATTTCAATATGTGTCCCGCTTAATTTTTAGCTCGACTGTTCGAAGAAAGGGGAGCTATCCTATTCGCCTCGGCGTCCGCGTCCGCGTTGGTGTCACACCTTGGTTAAGTTTTTCGAACTAACCCATTTTATTTCAAAACTGTTAAAAGCATGGCTTTTAAACATACGATACTTGTTTACCATCACAACCTCAATCTACAAACAAGAGTACATAACTCTGTCAATGTGTTTGACAGAATTATTGCCCTTTTTTACTTAAAAGGTGTTTTGAGTTTGGTTAATTTTTATTGTACCACCCCACTTTATTTTAAAACCATTAAAGGTATTGCTTTGAAACTTACCATACTTATTTTTTATCATTACTTCCATCAACAGACAAGAGTCAATAACTCTGTCAAGGTTTTTGACAGAATTATGCCCCTTTTTTATCTAGAAAATATATTGAATATGGGTAAAATCCACTTATTGACTTCAAAACCCTTTGAGATATTGCTTTGAAACCTTGAATGCTTGTTTACACCAATACCCCCATCTGTAGGCGAGAGAAAGTAACTCTGTTAAGGATTTGTTTTTAAAACATTAAGGCCCTTTATCGACTTAGAGTGTTGGTTAAGTTTTTCGTACCAGTCCACTTTTTGACTAAGTTTTTGAAAGTTGGAATACTTGTTGTTTTTTTTTTGTTTTTTTTTATTTGAATTATGGCCCTTTTCAACTTAGAAATTTCATTCTTATCCACATGTTTATTTTAACTTTCAAAGTAATATCTCAAATGGTTAAGTAAACATGTGGACAAGAATGAAAATTTCGAAGTACTTATTTATGTACCATAATGAGACCTATCTGTAAGCAAGAGAAGATAACTCTGTGAAAATGTTTATTGATTTGTATTTAGAAATTCCTAGTTAAAGTCCTGTGTGTCCTTAACTGTCAAAGTTTTGTTTTATTGGCAACACTAAAAACGTCGATCGCGCTGTCCTACTGACAGCTCTTATTTAAAAGTAAACTTATTCGTCTCTAGTCTTGGAACTTTGCATAAATGTTGAAATAGATAGTCAGGGCAAATTTTCTGAGTTAATAACAAACAGTGTAGACCATGATTAGACTGCATGGATGTAGTTGGTAGAAGGGGCGACATTTTGAACTATTGTCATCGGCTTGTTGGCATCGGGGCAATAGTTCTAAAGGTTTGACTCTTCAAAAACCACAAATGAAATAACTGAGAAAGGTGTTGTGACTATAGCCCAGAATAAGTGAGTCTATGTAATAAGAAGGAACAGCTCATTTGCAGTTCATTCATTGTACAAAACCTACTTTAGCGCTATACCTTTTTGTTTCTTTCGTATCATTGTTGCGACAGCCTTAAATTAACTATCAATCAAAAGGTACACTATTGAAATGTCGAATGTAATTTTCAACACAAAATTTGCCCTTTGTTTGCCATTTCTGTTATTTATGTATTTGCTTTTGCTAACCAATACTGCAGCTTGTCTTACACCAATCATGCAGGTAATATCATTAGTAGTCGTACACTTAGGTCGGCTATTTTATTGCCATGACCAAAAAGATAATCACAAAAATGTATTACAAACTTGTTACTATAAAAAGTAACGAATGTATTATTTGTCTTTATTATGTCAGAAATGTATCAGTACATTGTTATTTCTCCGCAGCTTACAACGTGTCGTTTACGGCGTATCATTTAAACACAAGCTGAAAAAACGCTACTGCCAGATTTTCTGTTTTAGAAATTGATGCGCTGTTACGGAAGATAATCATATGCATATCACGGAAAAGTACGGATATTTACGGAAATTTACGGAAACATACGGAGCTCGACATAACAGTTTGTAGTTTGATTTTCAAATTTCCGATGTTATTTTATTGACAACTTTGTTATTTACGAACGATTACATATATATTTACCTTAAAATAAATTTCTCTAAAAAAAAGATCTAATTTACGTACATTCCCGAGAAAGAACTCACGTGATCACCATTTATCAAAGACGCTGCATGTCAAGGCCCAGTGAACGGTTTCGCAGATTACAACTACAAGGTAACCCAAAATCATTTTTGGTGTTCTCTGTTATACTTTGGGATGTGCTAATAACAAGGTACTTTGACTTAAAATTACTATATGTAGTAAGTAGTTGGAAGAAAGAAATTCATTTGCGTGAAAGTTCTTGAAAGAGTAATTGAAAATGTGTTCACAATGATAGTAGCTCATAGTTATATGGTAGGAACATTAAAGTAAATATTAAATTGACAATCTCAGCCGTATTGTTCTTATTCTATGTGATGATTATTATAACATGCGTAAATTGCTTGAAACATAATCTTGTGTATTTTGAGTGTTCGATATAGGCCTCTCTACATTTTGTATACACCATCAGATCATATCGCTTGAAGTTGTACAAAGGGCAGATCGAATTATTTTTATTGGTTTAAACAAACAATTTATACATGTAATGTTGACTATGTGATTATTTTTCATTTAACGTGCGTTTTATAATAAAACAAATTTCCCTGCCACCCATATATTTGTGAAAAAATTTTGTTAAGTACACTCTATGTTTTTAACTGAACATTATGAAACAAAACGCTTACCTGGTAAATGTACACAACTTAATCATGTCACAAGCTATCAATAACATGTAATGGTATGAAATATTATGATTTCTTGCACATTTATCATGGGGTTATATTTTTCAAATCGTTAACATTAAAGGGTCATAGACACGTTAATGTTGCTAAATACCGTACCGTAAACGAACATTTTGTGAGTATTGAAAATGAGTTTATTTATACTAATTTATTTATTCTCGATTACGAACATGTTCTTACAACTTAGATTAATCGCTTTCGAGACTCATTTCAAATGGAATCAACCCCAAAGAGAGAGATGCAATGTTGAATTATTTGTGTCTTACCCAAGGAAGCTACCGACATTGTAATGCTAAGGCGAAAGGGAGTTAATCTAACACACCTTTAATGCTTATTAATATGATCGTAGGAAGTTGTTCCTCTTTATGGGACATTCAGAATTTTTTATTGTGTTCTGAGAGACAAGTACGTTGACGGAATTATTATTTTATCAAATGCTATAAAATATAAAATAGTAATAAAAATTTCTGGCTTAAATACTACATGTAGTTATGTGAAAGTAAAAGAGTGCAAGCAGATATAAATTCAAACTGTCCGATTTAAATTAGACGTAAAAATAGAAAATCGTGTTTTACTCTTTCTTGGACAATAGTTTAACAAAAGCAGTTACTTAGCTATTTACGACAGATCGGTAGACAGTGTGGTATGACAAAGGTATATTTAAAGAGGTGTCGATTTATATTGATGTGTTATATTTTCGCCCTTTCTTAATGATGGCGAAATAGATAAAATATTAATCATGTCCAAATTATCCAAAAGTACGGTATTGTCCTACAAATTGTCATGCCTTTTAGGCATGATTAACGATAACAAGTTTTGAAATAAATCTCAACTCCTGTAAATGTTTCCTTCCGTATGTTATATACATCACAGTTAACTGTTCTAAAGCTGCTCTAAAGTGTTGCACAAATACTTCTAGTACTGCGGGTGGTGTTGCTGGTCCAGGTTTTGTCGGACGTGATAAAGTAGAACGAAAGTCGTCTTCCAACTGCCTGGAATGTTGCTGAACTGATTGATGTAACTCTGATATGTGCAAACATCTGAAACGTAAGCCGAGTGCTACCATAATCGGTCTATTCTAAAATAAATTTATTAATTATGTGGACTATTTTATTGTAACCAAGCTTCTGTTCAAATGAACGGGAGTTAACTGAGACAAAGATTACCGATCGCGATGCAGCTTTTTATCGTAATTTTCATTCATTGCCTATAAGAATTCTAATTTGATATAATTGTTGGACAACTTCAATGAATAGTACCTGTTAATTAAACAGTAAATGACTTCCATTTCAAGAAGCGAAACTTTTTCTTTCGATTTTGAAGGATTAAGTTTACAGCTATTTATGTAATGAGAAGTGAAGCATTGTTGGGAAAGCAACGTTTGTCAGAAAACCCCCTTATAGCGTTGAAAATGTAAAACAATATCGATGAAAACCCGTACCAAACATTCAAACTGATTCTTTTAAATATTTGTATTAGTTTTCGTACTCGCAAGGAGAGTATTAAATGTAGGCCTTTTTAAGAGCATTTCGTTTCAAATTTTGTTATTTTTCTGCTAGAATAGCGTTTACGCACTTTTTTCGTATAATAACACCGGCAGAATCCTTCGAAATATGTATGTACCCTCGCCTAAAACGATTTTTAACCATATAGACTATTACAAAATAAATCAGCCACTAAATGTATCGATGACGAATCCGTAGACTGCGCCAGAATGAACACTTTGTTTCATATTTGTAAGGATTTGCACCAGGCAAACCTAGTGTGCCCAAAGTTTTGTAATCTGTGTACTTTAGGTAAGTAGATCTATTGTATATTTGATCATTTTTTAAAGAAAGTCTAAACGTTGTTATCAACCTGATTTTAGTTTTATGCATTTTAAAACAAACAAAAAACAGCTTTCCCGGTATAAAAGCTATCAAATGAAGAAAAATGTTTCTACCTAAGCTCTCGTACGAGACCTGTTCTTTTCTATCATTCGAGTTTATACAATGCAGAATAATCCAATGTTAATGGCTAACAACAATAATAATTCCGAATAACCAACACGTTCTCTTATGGTCATACAATGTATAAATCAAAATATTTTGTTTCAATACAAGTTCAACTTGATGGAAACTGGGCTGATTGGTCGGTGTGGTCGAACTGTGATATCAGTTGTAGTAACGGCACCCAGATAAGGAGGAGAACATGCACCAATCCTGCCCCTGCCAATGGCGGTCTTGACTGTGCTGGTAGTTCAACAGAACAAAACACTGTCAAAAGGACGTTTGCCCTGGTAAGCATGTTGACTTAATCCATATTGTTAAGTCCTCTTTTCTGATTTTGTTAGAAATAAGCCCCTTTCAGAGGGTGTAGCGCCTTTCTTAAACATTTTATTTAGAAACTTAAAAAAAATGTTTTCTGAAACTAATAGTATTGATTTAAATGAACTTTTAACTGAGTTCTGTTTCACTGTAAGATGCAGAAAAGAGATTTGGCCCCAATGGAGTGGTGAAATAGAAAAAATCTTCGTTTCGCTGAAAAAGCTTTTCAGAATTTGATTTTGTTTGGCATAAATAATCAACTTTGTATTCTCTTACAACTGAAAATTTAGAAACTGGATTTTTACAGAAATGAGGCCCTTAAGGGGGGATGTTGCAACATAATTATTTAATAAAGAATATATCGAATAATAAAGAAACTTGAGAATTCTTGTTGTCTGAAAGTAGTAGTATTGATTTAATTTAGCTTACAACAATTAAGTTATTTATGACTGGAACTTGAAGAAAAACGATATCACCTCGGAGATGAGGCCCCAGTGGGTTGGTGAAATTAAATAAGATAATTCTGAAACAGACAGAAATACACTTTCCAATTGTTCTTTTTCAGCTATTTGCTTCCATTGGCGGGAATATAAATTAACTGAATTTGCTTGTTATTATTATAATTATTATAATGCATATGTTACTATAAATAGTAACACTTTTGTATAGAGAAATAATGTTTTATTCGTCCTCCCAAGGTATTATCAGCTTTTGGCCCTGCACGCGCAGGGCTATTATCGCATAACTGTCCTAGGAAAACGTGCACGGGCAAACGTGACGTAATTTAACGGAAAAAACATGGCTGACGCTGAATGTAACTTTCAACGTACACTAGAGTCTCTAGCTAACGAAATGATTGATTTAGATGATAAAATAGTCAGAAAGCGCGTTGTGAATCGCCATGTTACCGAAGAAGAAGATCACAACTTCATAGAAAGAAAGCTATAAATCTACAATGATGAAAACAAAGAGCGACGTAAAATAGATATTGTTGAATAAGAATGATATATTGTTTATATTTGAATTCCATCTTCCAAGGTATATGTTTCTGCTTTATGTAGTGCCAAGTAAGATCGACTTACTATCGATCAACAGTTGAAAACAAACAGACATAAAATATATATTAAAATATAGCCAAGAACACATGTATGTATTCAAGTTGAATGAACATGACCTTTATTGATTACCCACTTTTAAGCCATGATTGGGGCGAGTCAGTTTGATTCTACTGGAAAATCAAAGCGCTGAAGACGCTGGATTTGTTTGTGTATTCAAAATATTTGTCCTTTGTTTTGTTGTGACGGCTATTTCAGTCTGTAATCTTCATTAGTGAAGGCTATACCAGTTGGTAATAAGATATGAACAGAATGCAACAGTTATAAATCGTATTTTAGATCGAATTGTCTCTGTTTCTATTCCCGGTACACATAGACAGCAGGGATTTTTTCTGTACTCAACAAAAAGTTTTCAGCTACATTTCTACTGTCTACAATCAGACACTGATCGAGCAGCTAGTTAGTAGTAACTGCACTTAGATAACACAAACAAACAGGCAATAGCATCGATCAATAAGGTGATCAATTTATTGTGCGGACCGACAAAGTAAAAATGCGTATCTATACCTTTGGTTGAGACCAGAAAGTAACGATGTTCAAATGTTTTTCTGCAGTCATTGATTCGTATTTTAACAAAATATCTCATCCGATGCGTTTAAAGATATCGAAGCCTTCAGTCGAATATAGGGTAAATTGCCTTCTACTTAAAACAATCACCACCTTTGATATATAACAAATCGTTTAAACATTGACATTAGGGTATCCTAACACTTGTTTTCTGCTTAAGTTGCTCACGCGTATTTCTAATACATGTAGGAAAGCAGACTAGCTCGCACCAGGTCCGCAGAATAAACATATCAGCAATACGGAAAGTTATAATTACGTCCCTTGCCGCGCATTGAATAAAATTTATGAATGGATGGATATAATCGTAAAAAGAGAATGTGTAAACATGCGCGTAAATATTCCTGGCTGTTCAAAATATTTCATTCTTTAAATGACGATCACGGTTAGACATTTTGTTGTCACAGAAACTCCAAAACATATGTTTTTTTCCGCACAAGGTTTAATAAATGGCCGACTAAAGCCCTCTGGCAATTATTCCATTACCCGGGCAATTATCACTCAAAGACCCTGCTCCGCCATAAATTATTCTATAAATTATTATTATAATTATTATTATCATAGGGTTTTAGTGCTAGTATGCGATTGAGGGCTGATTATACGCCTAGGCCCGGCTCAGTCGTGAATTAACGTCTATAATACATCAAGTGCGTTTTGATTCAGTATTACAAGATGCCTTGCCTACTTTTAGAGTTATTCCCCTTTATCAGATTTACTTGAAATAAGACTCCAAAAGTACTTGAGGGATTTTCTTCAAACTTAATACACTGACATAGCACATTGGTGGGAAGTGCAGTGTGAAAGAACAATAACTCTACCTTGCCTGTTTTTAGTCAAATAGAAAAATATCATACCTATACTGATAATGAACATTAATATAATTTTGCAAACCTTCTCTTCATTGCCTTATTCTTTTTCCACTTACTTGAAAACTGTACTCAGCATGACCATAACTATACGGCTTTTTAAGGATTTCCTCTCACCAAGTAAATTGTACGACAGTACAACCTCTCCCGGCGGGGGATTAACCATGTGTAACATGGCTCTTGTTTTGACCTGACCGTAAAAATCATCATAATACTGTACACATTTGTTACTATGAATAGTAAGGTATGTATTATAATACGTTTTACGAAACATAGTCAATAGAAGAATAAGTCCTGCTTTACAGTTCATGGAGGATGGAGTCAGTGGTCGTCATGGGGTTCTTGCTCGGTATCATGTGACATTGGTATGGAGAGGCGGGATCGCACTTGTTCAAGTCCATATCCTAGCCGTAATGGCGATCACTGCTTTGGTGATTTGTATGCCTGGTGCATGCTCTGGTAAGCCTTTAAAAATAGTTTCTGATGTTGTTAGGCGTAAGCTTTGATATTTAGCTGTATTGTGTTGTTGGAGAAGAGCGCTATTATTACTGTTTAAGCAAAAACATTCGTGCAATGAACATTGTATAAACCTTACTCCAAAACAGTAAATATCCTCTTTTTTATTTTACAGTAAGAAGAGTGGTTTATGTAGAGCAAACATCTGGATGTCCTATGAGCTAACAAGGAAATTAAGATTTATCACATAACAAACTTTTTTTTATAATTTATTTTCAATTGTACATGTACAGCAATTAGATGAGATATTGTGTATCACATCTCAACAATAGATTATATTGTACTATGATTGGAATATCGTACCCTTTTTAGCTCTTATCCTGTTGCATTACTACAATGGACTGATTTCATTACCCTTACATGTTTGAGATAGATTTTTTTAGAGTTTTACTTTGTTATAAGAGTTTTAATATATACAAAGACTGCATGCAGATCATGATCAGACTGTATGGATGTCATGGTCAATCATAATTTGAATTTGTCGCAAGGACAGAAGCGTTTCTGAATAGCAGGATTAGAGTTAATTATATAATATAACTCATAATTCTTTTACTATAAACTCATTCTATGTACATCTAATTCTAGAAATAGTTCATCAATGTAGAGAACATTCAAATGTTGCGGTGTGTAAATCAATTTGTACTATAAATTTATTCGCCATACTCTTTTCTCATGGAATAGAAACCATAGAAGAAGAAAAAATTGAAAACAATAGTTAACCTTTTAAAAGGCAAGGCTGGTTAGTGTGAAACGATTTCGTCCTTACTAAGAAAGGAAAAAAAGTCAATCTCCTAAAATAAGAAACTAAATTCAGCATATTCTCTAAGGTGGAAAATGGAGAGAGGCTGAGGAGCGATAAAAAAATATATATATTAGAGACCACCTATACCTGATCATTAAAGTATGTGTATTACTGACTACTGGAGAGTGCCGCAAACATACCCCAGGCTCTTTCGTATTGATCAAGTCTTTGCTTTTTAACAGCATTGAACTTTTCAATTTGAAACAATAAAGCAATTGTTTTTCTTGAGTGTAGTTATATTAAGTAGGACTGAGTTCATCTTGCACTGGTATATATAATATTTTGCAGCTAGTATTACATTGTTTATGACTACATGAAGGTCAATACATCCAAATATAATCATCTGTTTATTGAGAGATACTTTGACAAATGGGCAAACTTGATTTATCCATGTTTCTAGATTGTGCCAACATGTTTTAATTTCTCTACATTCCCAGAATAAATGAAACAATGTTTCAGCATTTGAATCACAAAGAGAACATAAGTCACAATTTTTTAACCCCATTTTTTCTTCAACAACTAATTTGTACCAAGAATTCTATGTATGATTTTATATTGAAACCACTGAAGTTTTGTATCTCTGGTTATCTGAAAAATCATACTACTATACTTGTTCTAAAGAGGAAGAGTTGTATTTAGGTATTTAGACTGGTTTCCCATTTAATTTTACATTTCGGATAAACCTTACTCAGCACAAAATTATCATGAATTTGCCTGCATCCTTCTACATTTGACATGATCTAATGTGTAGTTAAGTTAATATAAATAGGATTGGGTAGCTTAATTGCTTTGTGTACAATATTCAAATTGTCTAATAAGTACCTTATGGACTATATTAAGTTTTGATACTGTAAGAAATTAGTATTTACATTATATATTTCTTTGAAAATAATATAGAGACCCATTATTGTTAATAAAATCATTGACATAGTTCACTCCATTGTCAATATAATATGAATAACAGTATGGTTTTCCTCCAATTCTGAAACACTCATTATGCAAAACTGGTAAACACAGGAATTATTCCCATTTACACAGGCTTTTACATTTAGAAAAGCTTATGAAATTTTTCCAAACCCCCTTCCAGAATTCATTTTTCACTTTATCTAAATGCTTTACAATAAAATTGCAACCAAATGATTTATTAAAAATTTTGTATAAAAGGACAAATTTCTTTTACTAACATATAGTATTTCAAATTAGGGTTACTTAATCTTCTTACACTGTACCCATGTGATTTGTAGTCACTGAATGCATTTCTCAATATCCAGCATTCTAAAGCCTCCCCAAAAGTAATCTTGTGTATAACAAACTTTATAAATGTACATGTACATTTAAATCTTAAATCAAAGCATGTACGTTTGTATTATACTGTTTTTCATTTCAGAAAACCTTATAATTGTCGGTACATGTATAAACAATATATATTAAGAATGTTCTTTGATCGTTTGAACAGTTTATTTATCACCTGTGGTTTTGAAATACAACACTGATTGATTTCAAAAAGTAAGTAATGTAAAACCAGTAAGAACAGATTAGCAAAAATGTTAGAAATAATTATGCCAATTAAGAATATACCAAAACAATCTAAAATCTCTTAGCTCTAAAACGTTCCAAACGTGCACACTGAATTTTGATATCATACATAAATGTGCAAAAGTGTATAGTTTTTTAGCGCATGGTGATGAAGTAAATGATTCTGAATGTCACATTTGTATCATACATTATCAAAGCCAAACAACTGCTTGAAATTGCGTATTTACTTTCTACCTCATTATCCACTTTGCTGTCTAACATAATGCCCCACAAAAAAAAGTTTTCACGGTTATAATGGAATCACCCTGTTGGTCCAGCGGACGGTCGGTTGGTCCACTTTTACAACATAGGCAATTTGTGCAGCAAAATACTTCTTCGTTGGGTAAAGCTCCTGAGCACATCACCCAGTATACATGTACAATGTAGCAGCGAATTTTTTATGCATTATCAGTTACTTCGATTAAGCGATCTCGGTTTAAATAACTCGCGTTGTACAATACTAGCATTCGCTATTTTGCGGCGACTACACGTCATTAGAAATGACTTTTATACGTAAATAAAATTTAATATAAATAATCCTAGTTTAGTTTAGTTTATACTAATTTATTTTAGCTCGATTGTGAAGAAGGCTTGAAGCTTATCGAGTCTTTTTCGAATTCGCTTCTTGGAAAAACCAGTACTGGTGTCAATAAGGAGGTACGGTCGTGACCCTAGTGAGGTTCAAATCCGCAACCTCCGGGGTGAGCGGAAGACACATTAACCTCTAACAATCCTAGTGGGAACATACTCATATACATGTCCTCCGTTCGTCCTTTTGTCTATACATTTGGCTGAAGGTCAATGGTCCGCTTACAGTATGTTTAGTTTTAATCTTCATTCCCATCAACACTGATAGAAATGCCAAACACGTTTTGGTTCGCATGTGAGCTCATATGGCCATCATGGCTCTCTTGTTATGTTCATGTTAACTATTCGTGCGGCATATACCATTGGATACTTTTTAAGCAGCCAACATGATCTATATACATTGGATGGTTATGTAAATGTTTCGGACCCTTACAGAAAGCAGACTTTACGTTTTTTGTCCATATATCTGACAAAAAAAGACCACCTGCAATTACAACTGTCAGTCACTTATCTGTAATAAATCATAATGATTTTAAAGGCGTCAGTGACTTATGATTTTTATTTTATACCGGGTATATCTTTTTAAGATTTGGTTCTCAGCCAACGTATGTAAGTTTGAGAAATTCTCCAAATTGTTTACCTATATACATATAAGAAAGGGTAGCGAACGACTTTGACAGACTAATGAATTTTTTCAGATGGTGGCTGGTCAAACTGGGGCAGCTGGGGATCATGCAGTGACAGTTGTGGTGGAGGAGTTCGCAGTCGTTTACGAACATGTACAAATCCTAGACCATCTTTGCTCGGGAAGAATTGCGACGGTAGCTCAGAACATGTGATGCCCTGTAATAGACATACCTGTTCAGGTATACTAAATGAAACTTTCAAGAAATGATTTGAGGTGTGCGGTGGTGTAAAGGTTAAAGGGTCTACCACTCATCTCGGAGGTTGCTGGTTCGAGCCCCACTGGTGTATCTACCGCACCTTCTCATATGGCACCAGTACTGGATTTTCCAGGAATCAGGCAACACTGACTTGATAAGTTTTAAGCTTTCTTCGAAATCGAGCTAAAATAAATATATTAGTATAAACTAACATATTATTGTTCAATGTAGGTATTTTTGTGAAGAGTTTATGCAACAGAACAGTTGTCCTCGAAATCATACCTTAAATATTTAAAATCAATATTTTTCAAATGAACAATATCATTAATAACAATTAATTCAGCGTTTGATTTCGTTTTTTGTGCAGATGGTGGTTGGTCAATATGGGGTAGCTGGGGGTCCTGCAGTGACAGTTGTGGTGGAGGAGTTCAAAGTCGCTTACGAACATGTACAAATCCTATACCATCCTTACTTGGGGCGTATTGTGACGGTAGCCCTCAACAAGTGATGCCATGTAACAAGAACACATGCCCTGGTAAATATAAACAAAAATTTAATATAATATTTAACACTGTTAAACTCACTGTCCACTCAGTGAAAATTATCATCAAAATTTACACTGAACGTAATGCCGGAAACCAAACGACGATGCCGTCAGTGTTTTAACAGGAGGAAAAACGTATGTTAACCCGTTTTCAGTTATGCTAATTACAGAGCCATTGTAAAAAATGGACCTGTTCCTCAAGCCTTTCATCAAGTACGGCGTCAACAGTGCCGGGCTTAAACCGCTGGGGACGTCTTAAATATGTCGTAAAATAACAAGGACGTTGTCCAGAATATTGTTGAACGTCGTACCAGTAAGAGCGTTTCATTCTTATATCTATGATGTTTTATGCTAGAATAGCGCTAACGAATGTATATTCATGTTACAACTCCTGCAGAAACCGTAGGGATATGTTGTTGCCCTCGCCCTAACGGGCTTGGCCACCGACCATTCCTCGGTATTCTGCAGATGTTATATCACGAACAACGTGCGTTAACACTACAATCATATTGCTCTAACAGTTCTAACATCTATTTTACAGAACACAAGGTAGCGTTCACAGTATACGGTAGTACGACTGGAACGTCAACCACTGTCATTAAATTTCCGAGTACACGCTTGAACATTGGAGGAGGCTACAGCCCCAGCACAGGCAGATTCACCTGTAAAATTCCCGGAATTTATAATTTTGCCGTAACTCTGACAAAAAAAAGAGAAGACATTGACCTTATCTCTGCTTATTTACGAGTAAATACTTACAATAAACTTCAGCTGCATTCTGATCCTGATGATAATGACAACATAGATTACGGAAGTTACTCTCTGAGTGTAACTGGAAACTTCCACCTCAACAAAAACGATTATGTAGATGTACATGGTAGTCCAGGATCCTTTTATACTGACTATAGAACATCTTTTACTGGAGTCTTGGTTATTCCTGATCAATAAGAACAATAAATAGCAAAAAGTTTCTTATTAAGGACAGTCATAAGCAAACATGTATATATACTTGTGGTACTGATAGTTTTCATTTTACTTGACACTTAATATGAATATCAAAACTGATTTTAGACTAAATACATACCCACTCAGTATGAAAACCAAATATGTTCATGCAAAACACGTCGCTGAGGCCAGTAAGAATTTTTTACTGATTGTAAATTTTATTAATACATTTCTTTAAAACAAAGATTTACATGTACCAGTTGTCGTTAAGTCAACCTTAAAATTTATATGACAAGTAAAAATTATAAAGTTCATAAAGTTTCACATCTTGTATTTTGGAAATAAATTTGTGTATATGGTTTCTTGGAACTGTTTCACTTTGAAGGGAAAAATGTAATTCTGGTACATGTATTAATACTGATATACCAGATTTCCTATGTTTACTTTGTGCAGATGATGTTGTAAACTGTGCTAAAACAGTTGTAAGATAGCAGCAGGAATTAAATGTTTTAGATGAATTTTGTATATGTACAGGCATGGAAGTTAATTCAGACAATACTGAAATAATCGTTTTTTAGAAACGGTTTTGCGCTAAGAAATAATGAACTATGGTTTTATCAGGGGAAATAAGTTAAAATCACATTCTATAAATACATAGGTTTAATTTTTACACCAAAACTGTCATGGTACTTAACTCAACAGAAACAAACTGCTCAGGCACAAAAAGCTATTTTTGTCATTTATAAGTACCAAAAATCTTTTGGATATTTTCCTACTAGAGAAATGTTTAAACTGTTTGATTGTATGATGAAACCAATACTATATTACTCAGAAATTATATAGAGTGCGTGCATAACAAATTCTGCAGGAAACTCTTAGGGGTTAATACTAACAATACTAGTATGACACTGGGAGAATGTGGTAGGTGACCTTTATGTATTACTTACTTTACAAATTGTATTAATATTGGTGCAAACTTCTTCATCTGGCTGATAATAGATACCTAAACATTATTACTAAGTGCTGAAACAGTAAGATGATATTGGTTGTAATACAATTGTGTAAAGAAGTATGTTAGAAATATACTGACCCCTAAAAGAAACTGTGCACTTTAATATTGAGCGTAACCTTTTCCTTTCTAAGTTTAAAAAGATTGATTTTACTATCATGGGTAACAAAAAGATATTCTATACATTGCAATAATTTACCCAATTTTTAAGCACAGGGATGTCTTTTGCATGTGCTACCCGTGCAACAGGTTTACAAGTACATATTGTCACTGACCGCTATCTTTACTGGCTATGCAATAACTAAATCACAGTACATTTGAATTTCACTCATTAACTAGATGCCACAGCTTTAAGAAAATGAATGAATTCAACTTGCATCCAGTGTCAGGGTCTCTGACGTCGCTAGGCAGTTTAACTGCCACAGAAATACCATCATGAACCTTCGACAACGTTACCGTCAAAATGGAAGCGTAAGAGATCTTCCGCGATCCGAGAGGCCGAAGGTGGCAACGGCAGGTCAGATAATTATTACACAAATGCACAGTTTCTTTTTCGTGTCAGTATATATTGTTTAGTTATGGCTTTGGACTTGTATGGATCTCTCAAG
This sequence comes from Saxidomus purpurata, assembly GCA_022818135.1. NCBI lineage: Eukaryota > Metazoa > Mollusca > Bivalvia > Venerida > Veneridae > Saxidomus > Saxidomus purpurata. Next base: position 31,979,673 of record JAFMSR010000009.1, on the reverse strand, counting down.
GTGCAGATATCAAGCTTTTTATAAATATACTATAACAAAGGTTGACCCATTGCAAAACACATAAATGACATGAACAGATAAATTCTTCTAATAGATGCAGTCACTTATTTACAGGTTGATATACCATAATCATGGAAATGCACTGGCAAGATTCAGTTGTTCAAGTCACAATTTTAACATAGAAACGAGTCGATATACCAACATACAAAGAGAAGAACGTTTTTGTGAATATTGCTTTAGAATTAAAAGTACACCAGTAGATGAAAGTTAATTCCATGCGGTTTTTTGCATGTGAAAAATACAGTACAACCCGAGGATATATTTGTATATTAACTGGTATACACAGGGAATTTTATTCACTTTACAATTTCAGTACAGAAGACGAATGCAAAACGGATTTTTTTGGAAAATATGTTTGTAAATGTCTCTGCTGTAATGAAGCTGAAATAATAGTATAATAAGTACTTAGAATCTGCTGTTTGAAAGCCTCACTGTAAATAAGTGTATTGTCTGTACTTTAACTTAATGTGCTTACCTTCATAATATAAAGAATATATTATTAATATCAATATTATTATTATTATTAGTATCATTATTATTATTATCATAATTGTGCTATGCTTATAGAAAGTATTATTTACAACACTTTAATGTAAAGCTGACCGATATGCATATTATATGTTTTGCATAATCAGTAACTAGAATCTTAAGTATATACATAAAATTATGTACTGCATTGTGTTATGCTTATACAACGTATTAGTTACAACACTTCAATGTATGTATTGTATGATCAGTAATTAGAATCTGAAGTACACACATATGTACTGCATTGTACCAAGCTTGCATGTTGTATTGTTCACAATGACCAGCTTATTGATATGTATATTATATGTATTGTGGGGCAGTTTACATTGTGAATACCTAAGATAAACCTATCTGTCACTGTTAGTTTAATCAGCAGTTAAATCGTTATCACACACATATGTACTGTAATATGCTTACAGTGTGTTTAATTCACAACTCTCTGATGCATAGCTTACGTATATGTACATTATATCTATTGAGGTCGATTTACACAGTGAAAACCTGAGGTAAATTTCTCTGTCACTGTTAGTGTAATCAGCACTTTGAATCTTCAGTCCGTACATGCAAGTTGCATTGTACTATGTTTATAGTATGTATTGTTCACAACTCTTCGCATAGCTTATTGATATGTATATTATATGTATTGTGGGCCGGAGGCCTTTACTACAAAATAAACTATATTTGAGTATTTGAGTTGAGAGTTTTCTTTTCCTTTGTTGGTATGTACTTGTGTTTCTATCACTGTATATATTTACATTTGCAATGCAGTGTTTAGACATTTTACATGTCTGATCTTGTGTAGTCAGAACATTCATGCAGTTACTTTATCTTCCATATAATTAATCAACAATTTTTATGAAGAGAACATACATCAATCGGTTGTTCAAAGGCAATGGTCACAACTACGATTCAATTAAAGACAGTTCGATATCCCCGTAAATAAAATTGAGTCTACAGCTCGTTTAGATTTTCTTCAAGCTCCAAGAAAAGACGTTTGCAGCTCCTGGTGTCAATATTCTAGACGTCAAGGCCATAATGCCCACTCAGTGAAACACAGTAACACATGAAACACTTGCACTTTTTTTTACAAAGACCCTAAGGGGCAAGTATTGCTCTACTGGACTGACTGGACTGTTCTGAGTAAGTTTTGCTAAACTAATGCTATCAAGGAAACGCTTAAAAGAGTTCACGGTGACCTTGTCCCACTGACCACAAATACAGCACGGACCATCAAATCATCAAGAACAATCAATCTATGAAGTTTCAAGACTGTTGCTGATAATTAGATCTCAAAATATTAGGCGGAAATTATTTTCAAATCTCGGGTAAATGTGACCTTGACGACCCACTGACTCAAAATACAATAAGATCGTCCACAGGTTAAATGTAACCTTCTGAGCAAGTTTCATAAAAGTCAAATGTCATTTGTGACTTATAGAATATTATTAAGGAAAAGTAAATGGAGGTCACTGTGACCTTGCCCTTTGACCTACTGCCCACAACAACAGTAGGAATCGTATACTCAGCGAGACCAATTTTCCCTTGAAAGTTGAATACTGTTGAAGATACAGATCTATTTGAGTGTTTGATCACTGTGACCCTGACCTTTGACCCAAAATACAATCCTTTGAAGTTTCACTGAAATTAGCCCACTTGTTAAGGAGGCAATGTCTTCTAACTTCTGTGTATTTTCAAGCATAAACAAAGGCCGTAAGTACCAAAATATTGAATAATGAGTTATCTAACTTAATTGTTTGATACCCCTGAACGGCAAATTTTCAAATTAATACTTTAATTGGTAAGTAATAAAACATGTACTACTGTTGTCAGCTCTTGCTTACAGATCAGTGCCATGATGGTATAAAAGTATTACCGCTTTCAATGTAATCTCAAATGGTTATGTCAATAAGAGGACTGGCACGAAAAACTTAACCGAGATTTCAAGTCAATAAAGGGCTTTAATCGAAACAAAATCTTGGCAGCATGATCTGGGGTTATGATGAAAGAGGTGTATTGCACGTTTCACAAAAATCTGTCAAAGTAGATTTTACCCAGATTTAATATACTAGTATTTCCTTAGTTGAAAAAGGTGCATAATGCATACAAAAACCATCAACGATTTATGTACTCTTTGTCAGTTAATAAGAGGTAATGATGGGAAACAAGAAGACGCTCCCCCACTACAAAAAAATCTTTTTTGGCTTAAACAGTTTAGAAAAAAAATTGTCAAAATCTATTTTCGTAACAGTTACCTTGATCTTGACCCTAGTGACCTTGACCCAAAATTTGTTTGCTTAAAACAATTTAAAAACTAAAAAAGATAAATCTATTTTTAGTACATTGTAACAATGACCTTGACCCTAGTGACCTTGACCCTAGTGACCCCAAGCTTCCTCTCCAAGCAAGCTACCTTCACACCAAGTTTCATTACAATTGGGCACTCCTAATTCAAGTTATCGAGCGGAAACCATTTTTCCATTTTAACTAACAGTATCCTTGACCCTAGTGACCCAAAATGCCATCCGAAGCTTCCTCTCTACCCAAGCTACCTACACACTGAGTTTCATTGCAATTAGTCACTTACAACTTGAGTTATTGAGTGGAAACCATTTTCTTATTTTTAGTAACTGACCTTGACCCTAGTGACCCTAAATGCAATCCCAAGCTTTGTCTCCAGGCAAGCTACCTACAGACCAAGTTTCATTACAATTGGTCACTCCTAACTTGAGTAATTGAGCAGAAACTGTTTTTTTTGTTTTTAGTAACAGTGACCTTGACTTTGACACTAGTGACCCCAAAAGCAGTCCCAAGCCGCGGCTTCACGCATGCTGCCTACACACAAGTTTCATTGCAGTTGGTCATTCCTAACTCGAGTTATTCAACGGAAACCGTTTTTCTATTTTTAGTAACAGTGACCTTGACCCTAGTGATCCCAAATGCAATCCGAAGCTGCGTCACTATTCAAGCTACCTACACACACAGTTCCATTACAATTGGTCACTCGTAACTATTTTAAGTAAGTTATTAAATGGAATCTAAATGGAAACCAATGTTTGACGCCCGCCCGCCCGCTTGACATACGACATCGCCATTCTGATAAGCAGTTTTTTTTTCCAGAAACCTGCTTAATAAGTAGTGTAAGTTTCTATGGTTTTGAAAAATGTGGGGTGGTCTTACTTTGATTGGTTATCCAACTTGGCCAATGTATCATGTCAAGTTTGATAAAAATCTGATGTAATCTCTTCAATTAAGGTAGTACACCCCTAATAAAAACTCCAACTTAAAACTCTTCAATTTTAATGCGCTAGCCTAGGTTGTTAAGCATTGGACTGAAGATCTTTTGAGGTTTTTGGGGGCGTAGGTTCGAATCCAGCCGGAACCAAACATTTTTTTTTACTTTTTCTTCTTTGTTTTCATTATTTTGCACTTTTCTTCATAATGATCAGCCTACACATCTTTACAGTCTAATCATGATCTGTAGAAATTTCATCAAAATCCTTTAACATGTTCAGTAAATACAATGATTATAAGTAACTGAAATATAACCTTCAGCACTTTTGACCTTAGAAAGTGACAATGACCTTTCACAAACCAAGTTCAAGGTGTTCGAAGACTGTTGTATGAATTTAACGCCCTTTCCAACTGCAATTTGATTATTTACACAGACGGGCAGTTTACCTAACCATCCTGATAAGAACAAGTAATAGATTCCGATCCTCTGTAAGACACTCACATGATCTTCAATCTATGAGAGTCTGTAATGATTTCAAGTCAATGACTCTAAACCACTCGTCCATGGAGCGGTGAAAAGACATCACAGTAATATGATCCCTACCAGAAGTGAAAACTGGCCCCATTTTGACACTTACCCTGCACGGATCTGCACGTGTGTGCATACCCTGCAAGGATCTGCACGTGTGTGCAATCCAATAATCTCCACTGCTTACTATTCAGTCAGTAAATTTTCAGTACAACAAAATGGTATAGTCCAGATTAACACAAATGAATCAGTCTTTTGCAGAAATGTAGCAAGTTAGGATCTAAAAGTTGCATACAAACAGAGGAGAATGAAACACATGTGATGGGATAGAGAGAAGAATTGACAAAAAACATTCCTCATTTCCCTAACCTATGAAGTGCTTGTAAGTTCATGCAAAACAAAACTCAGTTTAAATAATTACACCGTACCAACAAGCTGTCTACTTCTGGTCATTTCTTCTTTCTTTCCCTTCTGTCTAGCTGCTTTGTTCTGTTTTTCTATCCATCTTCTCTCATCTCGGCTACAAAAGCATTCCAAGGAAAGGATTACAATGAGTCTGACACATTGCTATAGGATGTAATACCTGAGTCCGCTTTTCAACATTAACTCATCTTTTCCATTACAGTGCTGTACTTACATACCATAAGTGTATTAAATTTGATCAAAACATCTTGTGCAACTATAGGTATATGTACAGTAAATGAAAACACATACATGTATGTGTTAATCTAATGCTACATAAATTATGATATTAAACATATATCAATATACACACCTTAACCCTTAACCCACTGAATATCTTAAATGACCATGTTATTCTTTCAATTTGGAAAGAACCATTAATAGATTAAAAGGGTAATCAGTGGAAATTGACTTTACAGAAAACAGTGTAGATTTATTTTATTATATTATGATCAGACTGCATGGACGTGTAAACTAATCTCGACCTGCAATGATTGTAAGAGCAGAATCCCATACTTCAAGCTGAATTAGATTTTGATAATCTGGTAATGAAGTGGTTGGAAAATTCACTTATACCTAAAGAGTCTCTTTTTATAACCTTTGTCATCATTTTTAGTGAGTTGTTCAAAAAATAATTCCTATGAACTTTAATCAAAACATGTCACGCTGTTTTATGTATATAACGTCAGCTTATTTTGATATTTTTATCTCTGTTAACCCTTTTGCGTGACATGACAGATGGTTACTCAAGACTAATGCCCATAAATTCAAAGAGACCAAGTCATTACAGTCTAAGACATTGTAAATAAATGGGTGAGTCGGCAGGGTATGTTCATCGTGACTCGTCATACGCCCCACTGTAATATCCTATACATGATAAACACTCACTTTTCTCCCTTTTCTTTCTCTTCTTCATCCAGGTATGAAAATTCTCTCCTAGAGTCAAACTCATACCTGCCAAAATGTAACACAAATACTAACAGAATCTATGTCATAAGAAATTATGAATAACTATCTGCAACAATGACCAGGTGGTAACAACTGACAGACGATCTCAAGGTCTAGGGCTAAATACAACAAATATCTGATCTCTGATTGGTTAATTTTTAAAGCTGGATTGTCACTTACCAATTAATGAGACTCCAAACTGCTATGGAAATCATGCCTGCAGAGCCACTATTACTAGTCAGCATTTTAAAATGTTTATACATGACTTCTGCAAATGAATCAACAGCTCTAAGCCCTTTATTGCTTTATTACATGTATTACAAAGTTCTCAAGCTATTTCAAACACAGACATTTAGAACTAGACTCTATAATACAAAAATTAAAAATACATTTTTCACAATATAGACACGATATCTGAGAACTAGAAGATAAAGTCAGGTCTAAAGCTACAAACCAAAACCCGTAAAATCTATTGACTTCTTCAAAAGTAGAACTTGATTCACCTATATCAGGCACTCTTTTCTTATTGGACCATCTGAAAAGAGGAAGTTTCAAATGAATGTAAAGGCATAAATCTTACAAACAGATGTCAAAATTGTTTACAATCCTAAAAGATTTGCTCCTGATGCACCATGGTTGTACATGTAACATCAATTCTGATTGGTTAAAAATAAAATCAATTTCTGGGTCAACAGCTATTAGTATTGTTTCAATACATAAGTTTCCATGACAAAATATAAATATTTTTTTTTCCAGGAAGTTACAGTCAAATTAAAGAATTAAATGTTGTTAGTTTAATTTAATCAGTACTACATGTACTAGATTCAAAATTCAAAAAATACCAAAATGTCTTTGATTATATTTTAAGGAACCTGTGAGCTAGGGGTGCCATTTATTATGCAAATTCTTATTTTGAATTAATTCATCAATGATTGAACACCCAGTTACAAGAAGTTGTAACATTTGGTGTGCATAATATCGATTGATTATTGAAGCTGAAAATGGACTGGGGTTAACATGTCACCTAATAGAATACTTTATGGTTGTCCAGGAACTTTTGGAGGGCACTGTATGATGCAAATTTCATTGTGATAATGTATATCAATTGACTCTGCAAAATCATTTTCAGTTCACAGGACAGTACTTTTCAGTGTATTACTGTATAACAACACTCATATCAATGGCACTTCAATCTGTAACGAGTCTTGAATGTGGGATGATTTAACTTGGTTATCCTCTTTTAAAAGGTTATTACAACGTTGGAGTCAAACTTCAAGTTTATCACCGAACCCAAGATTAAATTGTAACAGATAGAATTTTGTCCATTTTCTCTATCAAAATAACATTATAAAAAGCATGCAGACGACATGACAGAGAGACGCTTTTCATTCCACAACATAAATGTGGGAACCCTACTTTTAGTCATCATGATTTTCAGTTCTATATTTGCACCCAGACCATTTCGTATTTTCACAGGTTTTTAATGATTTTATTCCGATTTTGGTTATTCAAAGAATTTTCATGACAAGAAACAGACTTTTGAAAATTCCCAATATTTCCCCATTTCCTGGTTCATTCGGAACCCTGAAAATGGCACTGTCACAAATTTAAAAGAATAAATGAAGTTACTAAATATAAAGGCAATAGCTTCATGTACCTCTTGTAATGCATGTGAAATAATCATCTTCTCCATCGCTGACCTCCAGTCCACGTGCACGTCTCTTGTCAGGATGATAGTGTAGCACTTTCCGCTTATCTGTAACAAACACGTTTATATCATTTTATGATTTCTAAATATAAACCTGTGCATAGATGAGAGTCTCTCTGAGTTCACTTCTAGCCAATCAAAAGCTGGATAACTCAAACCGGCCTAAATGATATTTGCACCTGGTCCCACCATTATGATATCTCTTCCCGAAGTTAGTTTTAAAGGATGTATTTTCAAATAAAATATTGTTCATATAAGTTTCATCACAGTCACTGGACTTAGAGGAAAGGATCTATCCTCTATTAGTACTACCCTGGGCTAGTATTTCAGGGATTGTTAGTTCGATCCCCCACTTTTGGATTAGACCTTAAACCGAGGTACCATGTATTAGTTCTGTACAAAAGGTATGTTAAAGAAGCAGGAATACTCTGGAACACAATGACTGGGCTTACTGAGACATAACTTAAGCAAATTCATTTATGCTTGAATTCTAATCTTGAACGTCATGGTATCAAGAGCTAGAGTTAAACCCGAAACACTATATACTATACAGCTATGACTTTAACTACATTGTACATACATACAGCTGGTATGTCAATAAAAGTCATTGTGCAACAAAATCAAAGTCAGAAAATACCTACAAGCCTTTTTAATCTGCGCATCAGTGGCTTTAAACCTCAGTTTCTCAAGGCCAAGAACTGCATAATGATCTTGTTTCTGTAAAAGAGCAATAAGAGATTAATACATCTCTACCTTGTATCATCATCAGCAACAGCAGAATCAACAAAAGTTCTGCTTTCCTGTAAGAAGTTTTCCTGATCTATCGAAATCAATGCACATTTTGGGATTTCCATTTTACTTAATTAATACCATTACTGAAATGTTATATGATAATTCTAACAGTTAATGTATTTTATATTGTTGTAATCATATTTTAAATTACACCCAGTTTTAGGCTGTGCCCCTTTAAGTACAAAAACAATCAAGCATTTAAATATTTAAAGGCAACAACATGCATCATTTAAATAAGCTGTGTTAGGCCCTGCAATACCTTCCACTCCTTAGGGTCTAGACTAAGTAGAAGAGATTCATCTTCAGTCACATTGTCATCGTCATCTTCACTTTCTGATGAACTGGAACTTGACAGGGAATGCTGGGATAGGGAGTGCTTGTGTCGGCGACGTAAGCACAGCCCCTCAAACCATCTTCCTACTGGCTCTACCTCTAACTTTGTACATGCTGTCAAGAAAAACAAAATATATCAATACCTTCAGTTGACCTGAAGTTTCCCCCGAAATGATTCACATATACAGGACGTCTTAGACAATAGAATTTATTTCACAAGTAAGTCTGTTTTAGCATAATTGTGATTGATGATCGGAGCACTAACAAACATTTGTACTATATTTTATGCCTTTGCCTCATTTAACACAATGGAAGTCAGAGTGCGCGCACATGCGAAAGTGGTTTCTCATCCAATAACCGTTTTAAACTTTGATGCTAGGGTCATGTCAATCGGATCACTTCAACGATTTTTGAAGGAAGCTTAAAGGAAACTGCTGAATATACACATTCATGCTGTTTTCCGGGAAATATCATAACCATATAAATAGTTCGGAAAATCTCTCATTATTAATACAAAATTGTCAGTTTTTACTACCTAATGATAAAGAGTTGCAAACGCTTTTCAAATTCCAATATTAACATAATAATTATAGTGTAGCGGTGCCGTAAAACCAGCATTTTCAATCCATTTCATCCAAATTCCTACCTAGCTGTTTGCTTCTATTATTGATTCTAGTCTTAAGTTTTATATTCATGTATTAGTATGTCATTAAAAAAAATCAACGGCAACTGAGGGCGAGCAGTATTGTTACACAGTATTGTATTGTAATTGTATTTTATTTTATTGCATTGTATTGTAAATAATTACAACTTGCGATCGATTCTCTTTTCTAAATGGTTATTTCTGCCCCAGCGCCTGCTTTTCATAGCATGATGAACGCAGGTACGTATTCATAGCTTCTCATTAATATTCATGGCGTGCTACTTTTTCATTCATAAAATCGTGTACGGATTCAGGGCATTTCACCAAACAAAAACACTTGGAGAAGTAAAAAGAAATGGTGTTTCTCACCTATGAGATACATATTTCCGCGCATTTACTGGTGATACATAACCTTATCCTTCACCACTAATCTCTCATCGCTGCCGGACTAAAAAAATCGAAAAATGACTGTAAAATTTTTGAAATAAACATAGGGTTATGGGTATTCATTTTCTTAGTTAGATCATTTGCTATCCATCTAGCAGTTTCGAGGGAAAATTCGAGAAAAGTTTAATTTTTTCATCCCCATCCTGTATTTACACTTATTTCTTCTTAATTGTGTGAAAATGCGATTCAAACGGTGAGAAAATAAATCTATCATATCCACTGAGTTGTTGATAAGGAAATCCCACCCTCGGGTTGAGAACTTGAGATATGTCCAAAAAACTTCGTTCTAACTGAGACCGAGCCTGCTAATGAGTAGTGGCGTTATGACAACCAAATTATTGCGCGACGAAATATTAAAATAGAATCCGTGTAAGTGATCACTAAATAATTTAGGCGAGGCCTGACTATATGTAAAATTATGTACGTGTATTTAATTAAATACTGAAAACAACTACAATTATTCAACTGACATATACCATGTGAAATCAGAAAGTGTCGACTTCGCGAAAATACAAAACAAATGTATGCTTACATACATGTTACGCTGTTACCGTCTACCCAAAATTCCACATACCGCTTTATCTTATATTCTGAAACATTTATTTTACGGTTATCTATCTAATAAGATGTATTTCCATTCTGAATCAATCTAACAGCCCATGCAAATGGAATCATTTCTGAAAAATAATCGATCAAATGAAATGATATATCACGCGCTCGAAATTCTGCAAACTCCCCGCAGCGGTTTCTTCCCCTTACAGTATACAGTAATAGAGCGGAATCGCTGTGAGGAGTTGACACCTTATACTTTAGAATTTGAATAAACAAAGTTAAAATATAAAAAGGGTTTAGATATGGTAATCTGAATGAAACCAGTCTGGATAATATTAAACTGATAAAAGGTTATTCCTTCAGTGACTTTAAAACCGAAAGTATATTTAATGTGATAGATCTTTTAGCATAATTGTGTTAGGAGAGACGTTGAGTACTGTTTGAAACTCTTTAAAAATATTTCGAATTAAATCATATAACGATTCTAATTTTATCAATACTTTTGAATAAATTCAAACTGTTTCTGACTATCCTGGCCAAAAAAAATGAAATGCACCTATTTTGTAAGATTCGTTTTTATTTGCTCGCAATACAATATGTTGAAGAAATGAGAGTTCACCGCATTTACATGTAAGTGACATAAAATGCCAAATAGTTCCAAACAAAACAAAAAAGTTCGAATAAGTAACTCAAATTCAACTATACAGAAATAATGTAGTACATGTAACACGTTCACCATCACACGTCAAGTACACCGGTAAAGACGCTTTCATTCATTCTTGTATTCTCTCTTACACGGAAATGTATTGAACGAAAAATGTTATAAGGCTATCATGTATATATGATAGGCACATACACTTATCTCTGGATAACTCTCTACAACACAATGTTGTTTTAATTGTTGTATTATTTTATAAAATAAGCAGTTGTACCGAGTTTCAAATAATCTTGAAAAACTATATATCTGCAGTGTAAAGACAAGACGCCCATGTATCTCACTACTTGAGCACGGTCTTTTTATTTGAGAAGTAGTAGAACCTCTTTTAAATTTCCAATCCAACTGGGACAGGCCAATACGATTTCGTTCTCACTTAGAAACTTTTACGTAACTCCGACTATATACTCGGTTAAAAAGACTTGCGACAAGGCGTATACTACTGAATATATCTAGAACGGCATAACGTATTTTATATATTTATATATCAAATGAAAATATAATGTTACATCTCTGTCCTGATATCACTTTTGTTGGATTATTTTCGACTGAGTAATTGGTTGTTTTAAGGCTATAAATGACGTAACCTTCTTGGTGTATAGAGAATATTAGGCTACTGTCTTTTGATAACATGTGATATCAGGTGAGGTAGATGCGGTCGGAAAAGGCGAGGCTCTGCCGAGCCTTTTCCGACCGTATCTGCCGAACCTGATATCACATGTTGTCAAAAGGCAGTTGACTAATATTCTATTTATCATGCAACTAGCATTAAATCTGACCGATAACACCCGTCCGATATTTTAAAATGATATCACGTCACTGACGTGATAACACTTTGTAACCACGCCCACATGCAGGACTACTTCCAGTTCAACAAGCAAGACTCCTCAAGTGCAATCACAGAGAAAAAGTAATCAAAACATTTCATTTATCCTATCATTTTTGTATTTTTGTTTACAAATAATTGTTAATGATGTAGTTATTGCATAAAAATACAGCCCAAATAGATAAATTGAATGATTTAAAACGAACAGCAAGGCACCATAAAAATTGAAAATCCCCTTTTGAAATAAACATAGGGTTGTTGGTATTCATTTTCTTAGTTAGATCATTTGCTATCCATCTACAGCAATTTTGAGGCAAAATTTGAGAAAAAGTTGATTTTCATTTTTTTTTTCACTATCCAATATTCACAGTAAGTTCTTAATGCGTGGTTGGAATGGCCTGAAACCTATCAGCTACCTATCAAAAGTTGAAAACTGTCTTTAAACCGCTCACTTTTCACTCATCAACTCTTAAGTTCCTCGTTTGTTTACAATTAGAATACCGCAGTGGTGTTGAGCACACGCCGCCATTTTTGAAATGTCAGTGTTTTACTTGGAAATTCTTGCGTGTGTCTTTGCAAATGTTTTGTTTGCAAAACAATATCATTACATTAGAACAGAAAAAACGTTTATAAATAGTCTCATGAAGGTAATTATAAAGCTATATTTATGTCGTTTTTATATTTTTTGTCCTTTGAAATGTAGAACTATTTTACGAGGCACATGTAGTAATTTGAAATCTTTTTTTTTATAAATACCGTATTTATTCTATTTAAGGCCCCTAAAAGTGTCAAAAATATACAATATGAAGACTTGCATGATAAATAGAATATTAGGCTACTGCCTTTTGACAACATGTGATATCAGGTTCGGCAGATACGGTCGGAAAAGGCTCTGCAGAGCCTCGCCTTTTCCGACCGCATCTACCTCACCTGATATCACATGTTATCAAACGACAGTAGCCTAATATTCTCTATGTCACATTACCTGTCCACTCCTAACAAACGACAACATACTCAATGTGACACACATGTGTTAATATAGTATAGCGTGCTTTTTCTTTATAGTTACAGAAATAACTACATGTATAACAATATCTTTAACATAATGGGTTTTTCAAGATAAAGTGTTAATATACAACACCAAGATATTAAAGCTACAGAATATTTTAAAACAATATTGTGATAAACAGTCCCGTACATAGTTCTACGACGAATCTTTTTATGGATGAATTGTAATCTCTACTGTCTTAATTAAGGAGTAGCCATGCATTTTTATGAATACATGTATATTTAGAAAGAACAGATGACACCGCTTTGTAACATTTGATGTGCAGTCAACTCTATTAAAATTTAATGTGTGCTTTTATTCACTCAGCGGAAGAGAAACAAACATGAATCTTCGTGGTGCATATCACTTTTCATATACATGTACATGTATAATACAGAGGAAATGTCGTCATGTATTTAACACGTACATATGACTGAACAGGGGGTCCTGCGATCTGTCAAGAAAATTACAAAAAAATGAATACTACATGAATTTAAATCGAAACAGAAACTTGATCAATATACTACATGAACTAAACTCGAAACAGAAAATTGATAAATAATAGTCAGTGACTGGCGACTGAACTAAGGGGACGCGATTATACTTGCAAATTATCTACATATATGTACATGTAGCACTAGTAACATCCATAAAACAGAAATAATTATACCTGCCATGCGATTGTCTCTAGACATGTTTATCGATGATTTAGATATCATGAAGTACCGGCTTAATATGAAATAGCACATTTATTTCTACAGAGGTATGTGAATGTATGTGAACATTACTATTTTGTATTCCAGTCAGTCCTGTTTACAGTAGTGTTTATTCTAATAGATATAATTATGTGGAAAAACTGAGGAAACTTAATTCAATCAACTTTCGCATATATCATGCGTATTATGATATCCTTAACAATAAGAATGTGAATAATTACATTTTGGGTAAACTACAAATAGGAAAATTGATTTGTGAGGATTTACAAAATTTGAATTTACTCTTTATTGTTACAGTAATCTACTCATACAACGACTCCGGTAACAGCGAATATAAAACACATTTTCTGAGGTTCTTTTTTTAATATGAAAATGCTGTACGGATTCCGGGTATAATATTTTACGGATAAAAAGGGCCAAAAGGATTTCGATACATACCGGGTATTTAGCTATTACATGTACGTTTCCATACGTTGATATTAACATCGGGTAATAAACGCGAATTTATACATTTTGATACCATTCTCAAGTCTTGAAACAGTAAAATAAATAATTACTTAATCTCTCGACAACATTTACGGTATTCAGTCATATAGAGGACATTTGGAGTGGCAACGTACATTTCGATTTAAATACAAACAAAAAGCAAAAACACCAGTGTGAGACCTTAGTCACAAAATGTATTCAAACGTTTGCCAAATCATGAAACTCAACAGAACTGCCAGAAAAGGGACACACCTTATCTTTAGTAGTTATATATCGGCGACAGAACGCGTAGTTATATAAATAAATGAGCATATCATATTCGTTAATTCACTGTAAATTGACTAATTCAAAATATAACTTTTACAGCAGCAGGCACTCAAGGGTAGATAGAACACAATTATAAAATCAACATCGTATTTTAGGTGATACTTGTAAGGCAGTCGTATTCACTAAATTTTGCGAATTCCTTACTTAGTCAATTCATCAATACATTTCCCTTAGATTTACAATTATAAATTTAATTCCTAAATTCCTTTCCTATAGATTTCCAATCATAAAACTTATTTATAAACACTTTTTCCATAGATTTCCAATTATAAAAATAATTTATAATTTCCTTTCCCTTAAATTATATTTTACAAAGGGACTTCACATATTGAAATGTTACAAAGCTTTTCTCATCTTACACACTTACACACATTTCAAAAATACCCCTACATATCAAATGTAACTAACGTAATTCCCACTTAGGTTACATGTACATGTATATTCAAAAATTATTTTTCGAAAAGGTTAAATGTTAAACATTTACCTGTTTCTATATTATTAAAATTCAGTAGGAACTGCAATATAATTTAATAATCTTAAAAATCATTGTATGGAAGCTTCTGACGAAAAACTTCAAAGTTGTTTAAACACACCTTAAGGGCATTTTGAAATCCGAAACCATAGTTAAGATATTATAAATTTGTTTAAACCGGGAACATTGTGAGAGGAGCTATGGTTATGAATAGTTCTGTCTATCAGATCCTAGCAGCTGAAAATATCAGTGTAAACATTTGCAGACGTTCTTTTTCTACAATGAAGCGTAAGCATGCAACTCACTTGTTGTTTTCAGTTGTAAAGATTTGTAATGAACTATTATGCAAGAAGTAAGTTAAGTAAGTAGTCGGGGATTGTCAAAACAATACACATTCGTGGAAGTAAAAATTGTACTGTTGAAACAAATAAACATTCATGGCATCAATTTCACTGATAAACTCACGGCATCAGAAAATAATGAGTGCTGTGAGAAAAAGAGATATTTAGTTATCATAATAGAAAAACAATATGTAAGTTGCACAAGGATTGAGTAGTTTACTAGTTAATAAAAACAAGAAAATTATAATCTAACAGTTATATGAGACGATTACTATATTACATTACAGTGTACAGAATAATGGCCACGGCTGTACTTCAACAGGCTGAGCATATCTCCCGATTGGGGTAAATACCCCGAATGAGCTAAAACAGCCCGATGACATTAAAACGTAAACAATCGAAAAGTACAATTTTTTAAATAACGTTTTTTTTTTCTTCAAAGAAAAAGCGCAAGTTAAATTTTCACAGAATATTTATCTGATCTATACAGACCTGATAAAAACATTTTCCAGTTGGTAAAAAAAATAAAAAATTCACCGAAAAGATATTGACATGAAATTTGCAATAATTTAAACATACACTGAAAATTAAATAACATGCGCTTTTTCCTAACAAAAGATAAAAAAAATGTATTTTTCTATTGTTCTTTCCTGCATATTCACTATTTAAAAATGACGTCATCTTACGTATACCACCGCTCTATCTCCCATAACTAACTCACTGTTACTGCATGGAAAAGACACTAAAATTTTCAGACTAAAAATTATGTAGTCTGACAGGGATTTTTTTTTTTCGTAACTACCACCATTTTGGCTTTTTGTACATGAAGAAGAAGAAGAAGAACGTTTATTTATCACTTAAACTACAAGTTTCTCGTGATTAACATATATACAAGCATACATATAATGGCATGAAAAGTAAAAATGACATGAAAGTTAACATGATATTAAGTGGATGGACGAAACTAAATAAACAATGACACATGAATGAAAACATGATGGCTAATACATACTTCCCTATACACAGTAAAAACTTTTCATTAGTTTGGACCTGTAAGGCAAACATTAAAGTAGGTTTAGTTACATATACATATGGTCTAAACATTAATAATCTGGTATCGTAATTTGAAAGCTTCATTTATATATTGACAAAGCATTTTTGTTTCTTTATTTATATCACTTCGTAATAATTGAACAAACTTAAACATACTTGGTCTATTTCTATAATAATTCTTAATATATTTATTTCTTAAATTTTCATATGCAGGACACTTAAACACAAAATGGAACTCATCCTCAATTTCATTTGTATTACAAATTAAACAATATCTTAAATTACGATCAACTCTTTCACGTGAATATCTACCTGTCTGTATTCTAAGATTATGAGCTGAAATACGCAGTTTTGTTAAAGCTATTCTAAGACTTCTTGATACAATATTTTCTAAATAAGGTGTCATTCCAAAACTGTCGTTAACCGATTTATACAAAAAATAATACATCATTAGAATTTATACTAGCTCTCCATTCTTGTACATATTCATCTACCAATCTCTGTTTAAAAACAACAATAAAATGATTCTGATTTACACTTAAAGGGTTTAACCATACCTCCAAAAAGCCATATCTTTCTAAAAGACTTCGTATATTTGCAAACCAGTTTGTATACCCTATGTCTATATCAGACATACATGAATTAACAATTGAATTTATAATAATATTACCTGAACTTATTATCTTAAACCAAAATTTTACAATTCGAACATATCTGTTTATATACAGCGGATATCTTCCAAGTTCTCCGTACACAGCTACGTTACTAGTAGATTTTCTAACACCAAGAATAGTTTTACAAAATTTCATACGAATATTTTCTAACTGTTTTGACTTACAAAAACCCCATACTTCACTTGCATACATTAAAATAGAACCAACAATAGAGTCAAACAACTGTAAGGCTATTTTTGGTTTTGTTTCATATTTTGTCGAATTTGCCACTAGATTATTTAGGGCTTTTAAACCTTTACCATATAAAGTTTGAGTATTTAAGTTGAATTTGCCTGTATAATTCAATGTGACACATAGATAATTAAAATTATTTACAACCTCTATATTTTCTTGACCATATAACCAGTTTTCCCCTGCTCTTAAACCACCTCTCTTACGAAAAACGACTATTTTTGTTTTATTTACATTAACTTCTAATCCCCATTTATTACAATATTCAAGAAGCTTATTTAATGAACACTGGAGATCTAGAGGAGTTTCACCAATTAATACCATATCGTCAGCGAACAAAAGTAAAATGAGGCGAATGTCTTGAAGGGTTATACCAGAATTTAAATTGTTTTGCAAATAAAGTTCTAGATCTTCAATAAACAAAGAAAACATAACTGGGGAAATTATCTCCCCTTGACGTAATCCAATCGAAATATAAAAAAAATCAGAATAATTACCACAGGACTTTACACAAGATTTAACAGAGTTGTACATACTTCTTATTATTCTTAATAATTTACCATTCAAACCAGCATAATACATCTTAAACCAAAGCGCATTCCTGTATATGGAATCAAAACAACGTTTTAAATCAATAAATGCACAATACAATCTTTTATTCTGGTTTAAATATTTTTCAATTATAGAATGTAATATAAAAACAGCATCCGTAGTAGAGCTACCTTTTTTAAAACCAAACTGAGCATCAGAAATAATGTTTTTTCATTACACCATTTAGTTATTCTTTGATTCAAAATGCTAGTAAACAGTTTACCAAGATGACTCAATAAAGTTATTCCTCTGTAATTTTGTACATTTTCTTTATTTCCTTTTTTATGTAAAGGTATTATACAACCTATTGTCTAGATTTCTGGAAAAATGCCAGATTCTAAAATATTGTTAAATAGCTCTGTTATATGTCCAGATAATATATCACTTGCTTCTATAAAATATTCATTTAAAAGATTATCCATCCCAGCCGCTTTATTTCTTTTAAGCATAGAAATTGCCTTAAGTACTTCCTGTAAAGTAATATTTCCATCTAATTCTGAAAAAACAGGGTTAAAATCATTAAAATCATGGACATTGTTAAAATCTTCTGCTCTTTCATTCAAAGAAAAATTTACCTCCAAGAACATAGTTTCAAAATATGTTTTAAAATCGTGCAATGGTATTTCACAATTATTACTTCCCTTTTGCTTTTTAAAATAGCGCCAAAAATCAATGAGCTTACCCTGTTTTAAATTTTCAAATTTTTTAGTTTGTTGGCATTTAAAAGAACGACGCTTTTTTTAACAACATATTTATACCTTGCTTTAAGTTGAACTAATTCTAATCGATCAGGTCAACATGTTTGGTTCGGACTGAATTCCTTCATTGTCCGGCTGATTATGTTTATAATTATGAGTGAAAACATAAAATTATATTCAAACCTTTCAAATAAAACCTGAAAACCAAGCGAAATCGACCGATTAACGGCAATCAACAGTTGTCAAACTTTTGACAACTGTTTTTATACTGATAAATTACGGCTTTCGGATAAACGAGTAAACGCTCTAACCCACTAAACTATCGAGGCTATATTTTGCTTTGTTTAGACCTATTTTAGAAGATTTCAACACAATAAAGTTAACCGTATCATTGTTCGTTATCCGACGATCCGAAAGGAACGATAGTGTGATCAAGTACTATCAATATAGCAAATATATTCTTGCTAGCACCTGTAAAATATTTAGACTCCAATATAACATACTGATACTATTATGACAAAAACAGTCGTTATTGTATGTAGAGAAAGAATTACGATACTAAAGCACATGCACGTATACGTGTAACAAGTTTACCCCATGGATATTAATGGACCAAATAACCAGAAAAATAAGCAAAATAGTAAGTCAATTATGTAGATCGCAGACTAATTTATTGGTACAATACCTTACCTTAAGCAAACAAAGCGAAGTGATAAAAAACTGCTTATTTCAAAATCCGTCCCTTAACATCTGCATTTTAACATTCAGGAATCCAGGGTGTTTGAGTGTTATTAACAAATTTTGTGGAAACGTTTATAACTACAACGTCTCGAATAACTAAAATGACTGGGCGGATTCATTTAGTGCAACTTCTATTATCTGGCCTGCATTTTACTAAATGCAATCTTTTCACTGCGATCACACTATGGCTGCCTATTTGAGAGTATGCTGTTTAATCGCTTGTTAAAACGTATGTTAAATCTCGTCTGGATCTGCCCTACACTTTTTCTCGCATCGTTTACCGTTTAGCAACAAATGTACACTGTCGTCTGAAATAAACTAGCGTGGCATTTTTGAGGAGATAATCTTAATCACGTCTAGCGGGCATAATTCTTTATCAATCTCAAGCAAATTCTGGGAAAATGTTTTATTCCATCATGTCGCAATTAAGGTTGATTATGGGTCAAATTGTTTGCAAGTTCAGTTGTCTGCCCTCGATATAATACATAATTATATCGTTTTATTTCATTAACTTTGTTACAGTTTTTAGCAATCCTCAGATTTATAATGCCAGAAGATCGTACTGCTTAATTTGCCATTGATTGAGCGAAATATCCTATATGTGTTCTCTTTTATCACAGTGAGGGACAAGATCGCGATGACACTCATAGGATTCCGTATATATGTCAGTTTGCGTACATTATAGAAACATTATATTACAGCTAAGGGGCAATAAATTAGGTGAGTTATTTGACCGTAGTTATAAGTGTTTGGTGTTAAACCGTTTTGGGAACAGAAATCATGTCATTAAAAGGTGTTATGTCAATTAATCAACTCACAAAAATATTACTTAGATTAAATCTATTAGTGTAGCAAATACCCTGTGGTTGAAAACACCTAACCGGTCTATAAAATCTAACAATGAGTGTCATATATCAAAATGTTCAGCAGGCTCTGGACAAATCGAAACGGAAGTTCATTTTTACCAAAATGGTTGGAGTCGACAGAAATCCAAGATGGCGTCCAAGATGGCCGCCATAATGTAGAAAACAAGCAAATATATCTTTTTCTGTCACTACTTTGTCGTGTATGTACAGATTAACACCAAATCTGTTTTATTTTCACTTCACATTAGATCTCTTTAAAAATTTGATCTCATGGTTATTCTTAATTATAAAGGTCAAGGTCAAACTGAAGGTCAAAGGTCAAATTTTGTGAAAATTGGACATTCGGATACATATTTTTCTATGTAACATTCCTAATATGAAACATATCAACAGTAATTATTCACCAAAATTTACAACAATCTATATTCTTCAAATTATTAGCACTGTTTAGTTCAGATATGTTGTTGCCATGGTAATCCAAGATGGCGTCCAAAAAGGTCGTCAAAATTGAAAAAACAACCAAATATACCCTTTATTTGCTACTTCTTTGTCATTTATGTACAAATTAACACCAAATCTGTTTAATTCTCACTTCACATTAGTTTTCTTTAAAAAATTGTAATCATGGTTATTTTAAGATATAGAGGTCAAGGTCAAACTCAAGGTCAAATGTCAAATTTTGTGAAATTTGGATATTCGGATACATATTTTTCTATGTTACATTCCTTATATGAAACATATCAACATTAATTATTCACCAAAATTTACAACAATTTAATTCTTTGAATTATTAGCACTGTTTAGTTCAGATATGTTGTTGCCATGGTAATCCATGATGGCGTCCAAAAAGGTCGCCAAAATTGAGAAACAACCAAATATACCCTTTATTTGCTACTTCTTTGTAATTTATGTACATATTAACACCAAATCTGTTTAATTTTCACTTCACATTAGTTCTCTTTAAAAAATTGTAATCATGGTTATTTTATGTTATAGAGGTCAAGGTCAAACTGAAGGTCAAAGGTCAAATTTTGTAAAAATTGACATTCGGATACATATTTTTCTATGTTACATTCCTAATATGAAACATATCAACATTAATTATTAACCAAAACAAAAACGATGTACATTTTTCAAATAATTTGCAGAGTTGGGCTTAGATATGTTGTTGCCATCGATATTTTGTTGCTATAGTAATCCAAGATGGCATCCAAAAAGGCCGCCAAAATTAAGAAAAATACTAAATATACCCTTTACCTGCCACTACTTTTTCCGGTATGTACAGATTGATAACAAATCTATTTGATCTTTACTTTACACAAGTTCTCTTCAAATATTTACTCATGACCATTTTTAATTGTAAAGTTTGTCAAACCATGGTCAAATTCAAGGCCAAATGTTAAATTTGTGAATATTGGACATTTGGCAAGGCGTTTTTCTTTGTTACATTCCTGATATGAACCAAATCAGCAGTAATAATCTGACAAAATTTACAAGTTTTAAGTTTTATTTCTGATTTTGCACTTCATATGCGGGTTCCCCCGGCATGGCAGTGCCAAATATTTGTAAAACATAATTGCAGTAACAAAACTAAACTGGTAAAACTTGCCTCATTTTGTAAAACTATTTCATCCCATTTCAAAAATTGACTCATTCTCCTAAATTGAACTCTATAAAGGTATTGCACAGAAATCTACATTTATATCTATGATATACAGAAAATGGTATTTGTTCCTCAAAATATCACATGTTTATTGTAGCTAGGATATAACAAATGTACATGTTTATATGATCCAATGCTTGTAATAAGCCTTGATCAGAAATAAAACTTAAAACTTGTAAATTTTGTCAGATTATTACTGTTGATTTGGTTCATATCAGGAATGTAACAAAGAAAAACGCCTTGCCAAATGTCCAATATTCACAAATTTAACATTTGGCCTTGAATTTGACCATGGTTTGACAAACTTTACAATTAAAAATGGTCATGAGTAAATATTTGAAGAGAACTTGTGTAAAGTAAAGATAAAATAGATTTGTTATCAATCTGTACATACCGGAAAAAGTAGTGGCAGGTAAAGGGTATATTTAGTATTTTTCTTAATTTTGGCGGCCTTTTTGGATGCCATCTTGGATTACTATAGCAACAAAATATCGATGGCAACAACATATCTAAGCCCAACTCTGCAAATTATTTGAAAAATGTACATCGTTTTTGTTTTGGTTAATAATTAATGTTGATATGTTTCATATTAGGAATGTAACATAGAAAAATATGTATCCGAATGTCAATTTTTACAAAATTTGACCTTTGACCTTCAGTTTGACCTTGACCTCTATAACATAAAATAACCATGATTACAATTTTTTAAAGAGAACTAATGTGAAGTGAAAATTAAACAGATTTGGTGTTAATATGTACATAAATTACAAAGAAGTAGCAAATAAAGGGTATATTTGGTTGTTTCTCAATTTTGGCGACCTTTTTGGACGCCATCATGGATTACCATGGCAACAACATATCTGAACTAAACAGTGCTAATAATTCAAAGAATTAAATTGTTGTAAATTTTGGTGAATAATTAATGTTGATATGTTTCATATAAGGAATGTAACATAGAAAAATATGTATCCGAATATCCAAATTTCACAAAATTTGACATTTGACCTTCAGTTTGACCTTGACCTCTATATCTTAAAATAACCATGATTACAATTTTTTAAAGAAAACTAATGTGAAGTGAGAATTAAACAGATTTGGTGTTAATTTGTACATAAATGACAAAGAAGTAGCAAATAAATGGTATATTTGGTTGTTTTTTCAATTTTGATGACCTTTTTGGACGCCATCTTGGATTACCATGGCAACAACATATCTGAACTAAACAGTGCTAATAATTTGAAGAATATAGATTGTTGTAAATTTTGGTGAATAATTACTGTTGATATGTTTCATATTAGGAATGTTACATAGAAAAATATGTATCCGAATGTCCAATTTTCACAAAATTTGACCTTTGACCTTCAGTTTGACCTTGACCTTTATAATTAAGAATAACCATGAGATCAAATTTTTAAAGAGATCTAATGTGAAGTGAAAATAAAACAGATTTGGTGTTAATCTGTACATACACGACAAAGTAGTGACAGAAAAAGGTATATTTGCTTGTTTTCTACATTATGGCGGCCATCTTGGACGCCATCTTGGATTTCTGTCGACTCCAACCATTTTGGTAAAAATGAACTTCCGTTTCGTATTGTCCAGAACCTGCTGAACATTTTGATATATGACACTCATTGTTAGATTTTATAGACCGGTTGACCCCCTAAATATGCAAGATAATTAGAGCAGGTTGCTACACTATATACACATATTACAACGTTGATGACAGAAAATGTCGAAATGTATTTCTTTTTTTCTGTTAGTTTGTGATATTTACGATTTACAATTTAGAATGGTCCGAATGAATTAAAAACTGATAAATTATATAACCTCCAAGAAAATAGAGGTGCCTGCAATTGTTAGGTGATTTTAAAAGGAGCTTTTGTAATATAGAAAATTACATACATTGTAGGTGGTGTTGTTAGTGTTACTGATACTTTAAACAATAAGGTCGATATTCTGAAAATGTGTTGGTACATAGTGTATACTCCATTTTTGGATCGATTGGATTTATTCAATCGTATCCAAAGTTAACAGAGTATTTCAGACTCAGACCCTTACGGCCGAACTCTTAAAACAATATTTTGTCGAATACGACCGAAAAGTAGTTCTATATATTCAATGAAATAAAAAGAATTGTTACAGTAATGCATTACCTTGTATTCTGTTTTTATTATGATATATTGATGAATAAATGTAAAACATTAAAAATAACTAAAAATCAACGAGGTATCTGTTCTGCATATAGAACTAGTTTCCTACGCGGTTTTGATCAGAACAGTTTTCATAGTCAGACCGGAGACACTAAAAGACACCTAGTCAGGCCGAATAATGTGTCTTATATCCGATGTTGTGTTTGTGATCATAAACTATCGGAACATCGTAATACGTTATCGAACCACTAGGTACTCTTGAATTTTAAATTACAAAACTCGGAATTCAACATAAAAAACAACGATTTTTTTGTAACTTGCCAACGCCTCTATCATCAAAAGTGCTCGGCCTGACTAGTTGTCATTTAGTGTCTCTAAAGATTTTCCGAAAAACTAGTCTAAAATACGCCTTCATGCGTTAAGGTATAAAACTGAAACTTATCAGCACATTAACTCTACAGAGGCACTTGAAGATGTTTTTTTGAAATATGACAACATATTTTTATGCTTTAAACACGTTGAAATTGTTGTATTTGATGTAAATGCGTGGTTCGAAAATGGTACGAAAATGTCCGCATTTCGGCGAAGTCGATTCGGACCTGGGTACGAATAACTGTAAGAAATCACATAGATCTACATGTCTTAACTACGATTTTTAAATACATTTGTATAGACAAATGAATAATCTAAAGGGAAAATCAATTTCAATTCTCTGGATTATGCTTTCATTAACAAAGAACAAATATTAACTCAATATAAATTGTAACAAAAACTTTCAAACTTTACCAAAGTACGAAAATGAATTAATATAAGTTTTCTTTGAAAGCTTATTTTCAGACTCCAGTTATATTGTTACACCTTTGTACTATGTATGTATATATACTATGTATTTTCGAGAATAAATATTGTTTAAACTAAACTTTACCACGATTCTTTTGCTACACTAAATTTTGGTGTGTACATTCATACATATATTAATTATATAGGAACATAATAATCACCATAATCATCATAATCATCATCATTATTACTTGTTACGAAATACTGCTAGAGTTTAGTATATGTTAAATATGGAAGATAATAGCCTGCTATTAAAACATTCAGTTGTTTTACATAAGTTATGAAAATTTAAATTAAATTTAATTACCAGTATGGTAGAGAGGCTGGTAATGACTTGGTGTGCGCAGTAGACCCGGTATATTGCAATTCGCAGTATTTTGGAACCACTGACGGGGGTAGTTAATGTAAGCTGCAAGTACTTGTTCTACAATAAGTATATACTGAATCAATAAATAACAAAAGATTGATTTATCAATTTTTAGCTTTTCTTTGAAAAACAGAAGAGCCATTGTCATAACCTTCTTGACGTCAGTCGGCACTGTCGTCTTGAATCTGGTTAAGCTTTCTTAAAATTCACTTTCTCGGTAACCATTAAAGCCTTGAAACTTCAGACAAGCTTTGCATCAAACAATGGCATCTGTTGCCGAGTGGTTGAGGTCATTGACTGATGTTTACTTGTCCCTCACCGCTGTAGGTTCGTGCCCTACTTGGGTCGAATTCTTTTATGTCTGGGAGCTATCTAGGTCCTACCCAGGTGCCCGCTCGTGACTGAAATAATGCCAGAATTGGCACCCAGGGTCTTCCTCGTCCATGAAAGCTGGCCGTTGCAATATGACCTTAGCTGTTGAGTGCGACGTTAAGTCCGAATCAATGAATTGGCACAATACAATCAACCCTATGGACATATCCCATAACTTTTGAATGGCATTAAAAGTTGTTCAAACTATGAATTTTCAGTTCAGTGTTGTCAAAATCGATTTCTCAGTTACCATTCACAGCTTAATATTTCAAAGGGTAGTTGAACATAGTCACTGAATGCAAAATGTAAGCACATGGGTTCCTATCTCAAAAGTAAAGTTTACACAAATGGTTAAAGGTCAAAATTTGTGGACAGTTGTGTCTCCAGTTTATAACTTTACTCGTGCAAGGGTGTCCTGATATTTACACATGTGATGTGTACAATCTGTGTTGTCCTGATATTTACACATGTATGTGTGCAGACTGTGTTGTTCAGAGACAATCGATCCTCCAGCACGTTCAGTCCTTTGATTAATTGAAGGCATAAAAGTCATAATAAATAAAAACTATTAATGACTTTAAAGAAGGAATGCATAAAACCCAGTGTAAGTTTTATCTCAGACAAGTCTATATCATATGATTATTATGCAGTTATTCTTTCATTACAATTACGATTATTTGCAGGTGTCTTTTAATATAAATATAGCAGTTTTACTATTCTCAATACAAAACAAAGTAACTGATTTTCACAGATGTCTACTAATAGGAATTTTCGAAATGTAAAATGATTACACTCTCGAGACAATAAAAATGTTTATATACAATAACACAAAGAGCGAGATTATGAATTAAATGAAAGAATTTTAATTACAACAGGAATTTCACTAGGCGAACACCTAGATTTATAGGTCAAGAACAACTGAAAATTGCCGCTCTTATAGGAAACGATGTAAATATAGCTTACATAATATCCCGGATCCTAGCCAACATTTCTCCGGAACACAAAATAAAAAACTCCTAGGTTTGAAAAGCTGCCAATTTTCATAACGAAAATATACATCCCAACATCAAAAACAAGCAAGTTTGCAAAACGGATCTTTGTGGCATTTTTTTGTAATTTTCCGAGAAAACAGTATTTCCAAGAAAGATATATGATAAGTAAATATACTTAAACTTCGGGAATGTTTAATCAGTCTTTTACTGATAAACAAACTTAGAAGATATAAATATGCTCTCTCTTCCCGGACGTTCAAACAAAATTGAGCATAAGAAATTTAGCAGTGCAACAACGTTTTGTCAGCTACTTTTGCATATATATATATGATGATATAGTGAAACCGGTTGGCAAATACAAATAGAAAACTCATATAGTGTCATTATTTTCATTTTATTTTGTATATGTATTTATATATATATTTATATATATATCAATTTTGTTTTCTCAGACCAGTTACAATGCAGACAAGTTTCTGTGTGTTTCCTAAGATAACACTTATAAATTCCTGTCCTGTGAATTCCTTATTTTGTTCAGGCATAAACGCCACACGAGCAATAACATTGCCTAATTTTTATTTTTAACAAGGAGTCACGTGACTCCTTGTTATAGTAGCCAATTTTGAAAACGACACAGCGAATGGCCTATTCGTTTTACGCAGGATGCGGGGTATACCGGTTTATCCAATTCTTATTGCTTAAAATGAGCCGAATTCATCCTGGCTTTTAGAAACGAATAGAGCGGCGTACGCCGGCATGCATCAAACGAATAGCCCCAATAACCCTGACAATTTGAACAGCCATAGGTTTCTTCTTTCGCCTGCAAAGTAGATCGACTTTAGCTGAAACGCGCGGGGAGCGTGTTTGTGATCTCGGCTTAAAAAATAATTAAAAGCCATTTCCGTTTCCAAATATACGTGTAAATGCTTTAAATCATTGTAACACTAATGTAGGCAAAATTCAGAATATTTAAATTACTACACCATCAGGCAGCCATGTACACTCGACACTGCATGTGTACAGTTAGCGTTTACATGTCATCGACTGTGTAAACTCATTCTACAATACAGCAACTAGCAATACACACTTAATAAAGTGTCACCCTCACTCAGATATCAGCCAGTACTAACAAGAAATATCTCTTTTAAAAAGATAAACGGCTTGAATATGTATACATTAACAATATACAGTCTATCTTTAGATCGGCGTTCACGTGATCAAAACGATTGTATTTTACTTCCATTCATAAAATTTGAATGGTGCAAACCCATTAAAAATGGTAAGAGAACACTAAATATTGTGTGTAGCCTACTTATATAGATATATTATAATTAAGTTTCAAAGTATTATAGGCTCTAAGAATAAGCCTGGGTTTAATATCTAGGTTTTCAAAAGATTTCTTAAAGTAAATTAAAGTGTAAAGCTAATACTACTTACAATGGTTGGTATCTCCCCTTACCAACACAAAATGTGATGAAATGAAACTGAAGGGCGCAAACTGCAGATGTAATGCGGTTGCGAAAAATCAACAGAATACTTTGAAAAATCCGCTGAAACTTTTAGGTTTAGATATAATACATGTACTTCTACAGATTCTATTTATTATTTTGGAGGTTATTTCGTTTTGGCATGAGTTATAGAGTATGTCACTTTTAGAAAAAATATCGCATTTGCTTTCTTTTCATGATTTCTGATCGGATAGTGTAGTTGTAGGAGTTAAACGCCCACTTCAAAAGTACATGTATTTGGTATGTTTAATAGGCAGCTAGTTTCCCTAACATCGTCATAGAAAGTTCCAGTACTAGGTTGGAGGTTACAGTGATTTCAAGTCAGCTTCTTTAACAACTAAACCACGGGAGTGGATCTGGTCGGATATCATTATGAAAATAATGACGTGTATAATATGTTTAATGATGTCAGCATAGGTTCCTTACGGAAACATAATGCATATAACCACTTAGATTTTAGGTTTCATGAAAATTTCGTGAAATAATAGACGATTTCATATAAAGCTGCTCGCTCTCAGTTGCCGTTGAAGAAAATTAAATTCTAAAAAACGACATACTAATACATATAAAACATAAAACTAAAGGCTATAGAAGTAAAACACAATAGAAGTAAAATTCTAGGTCGGAATTAGCCAAAATCGAATGACAATGCTGGTATTACTTTACGCTTTATCAGTTGGTAGCGTATTATTTCAAATCTACAGATATAATTGACTGGAATGTAAACTGGAACCCCCTTTTATGACTATATGCTCTAAACTATGTTATTTTTTATACAGTTTGACATAGTAAATAGTATATTTTTTTACGAAAGTCTGACAGCGAGCATCTTCTATGTGCTGTTTGGGTCGTGTAACGTATTTCTGAAGAATGTGTTATAAACAAAGCTGGTTATATACAAATTAAAAGCACTGTATTTTACTTCGTCAAAAGTCTCAAGCAAAACCATGTTTTTGAAAAAATAAAACAACAGGAACATGATGTGTTGTCAATGAACTACAGGTTCCTTGATTGAAATAAACGGTCAGTAACATAAATCAAGTACTGTTAGCAAAGTATTGACACAAATTATCACTCATTGTCTGTAAGAAAAACTCCCTTATGCCCAATTTTGCAGAGGACTCCTTGTTGTCAGCACTTTCAGTGCTTTGATTATAACTGTAGCTTGTTTGCAGGAGGGATGATACACGATTGTTGACGACAACGATAACAACAAATAAATTAGCATAGTCGGGCAATCTATGCCGGATGTGTGTAACAAAACAGATGAGTGTAATTGAAAGAAGTCGATAAACATGTGCCATATGAAGAACGGTATGTATTTGTTGTTTCGGGGGGGGGGGGGTATGCCCGTGAGGGCACTATCCAATACAGTGGCAAGTTTCTGTTATGCTTTTGCTGCAACTATACATTATAAGACATTTACTGGAAGTTTTTTGTACGTAAATTAAACACGTGTTATCACGGTCGTATATACATGTATATGTCCGTCCATTCGTCCGTACGTTTGGCTGAAGGTCAATGGTCCCGTTACAGAATGTTAAGCTTTAATTCTCATTTCAAAGATGAATTATTCTCTCAGCATTAGCTTTTTTCATGAGATCCATTCCCATCAACAGTGATCAAATAGAAAAGAATCAGCATGCAAGCTCAAAAAATGGTTTGAATACCAAACACATTTATGTTCTCAAGTGAGCTTTTAGAACCATCATGCTTCTCTTGTAATGTTCATGCATGCTATCCTCGCGGCAAATCAGATTTGATGTTTTTTAAGCAGTCGACTTGTAAGAACTGTTTACTGATTCAGAAACTTTCTGTTTTATATCTGATTTCAATGATTGGCTGTTTTATATCTTCAGTTGTGTATATCAAGTTACACACCAGATAAAAAGCAATCATCACTGCCGCAGTTGCGCATTTTCATTTGTATTTAGGAAAGTCGACTTGCATAGAGATTAAATAGACGAGATAATCGGTATTTTGGTGAGCAATCATTATTTCAATTATCTAAGTTTATTATTCGTAAACATTTTGAAAGTTATATAAACCGTTATATGATCTTTGTATGATTATATATTAAACAGTTCGGAATTACTTTTGACCTCAAAAGTTTGAACTCAGCTTAACAGATATTGTCAGTGTGGAAAGGATATTTGATTCAAATCAAGTACATTTTAAGTCTATTCGAGGAAGTAATAAGAGTTTTTTTCGAAACGTTTCCTTGAGTATTATATATATATAAGTGTAAAAATTGATTCAGGTCGTTGGAGGACTTAACAACATCATTGAATGTTGGATTCATCCGCAAAAATGAAATAAAAGATAGTGTCTGTATTTTATCTTTACACTGATGTAACTTGCTTGACTCCGAACGGCTATATAGTATGTATATGTTCACTGAAAACCCCTTTGATATTTTAATGGTGCTGATTTGTGAATAAGCTAAATCTTGAAAGGAAAATGAATCAGCCATAAAATATATACATATATTTCAAGAATGAGTTCACTTTTAAAATATTACACATTATTATGTTACGGCTAAACTCAAATCAATCAAAAGCTTTGGCATCATATTACTACTAGTATATTACACCTTTCTAAAAGTGGATCACATTTTTACTTTAGAAATTGAGTGGGTTTTTTTTTGTCATTTTCTATTACATCAAGAGAAATTGTTAAACTGTTATCTATTTCATTGTTTTTCCGGCTTCTTCGTGTGTTGACAGTGACACGGTTGATTGTGCTGCACTTAATTGCCGATAAAGCAAAGAAAATATGTCCAAATTTTTGCAACGTGTGTGATGTGGGTATGTGCTGAACATTTTGATATTTGTAATGATGGTATTATCTTTTCATTGTCAACATAATTGTTTACCAGCAGAAAACATGAGTTGTTATAAACATGCATTATTGAAAATGACTGACGCTCTTCTCCTCTTTCTTATACTTGTATCCATCGTTAATTGCTTGCACATTTAAGTGGATGGAAACTGGTCGCCGTGGTCATTTTGGTCTGATTGTGACGCCACATGTGAAATCGGTTCCCAACTTCGTACACGATCGTGTTCTAATCCTGCGCCGCAAAAAGGTGGTATTGATTGTTCTGGACATGCTACAGATGTGAAATCCTGTTTTACTGAACCATGCCCTGGTAATGAATTTTCTTTAGTATATCAATTTTTTAAGAAGTTACAATAGAGCAACAGCTCAACATCATTATTTGCCTTATAGTTTCGCTAAGCAATATCAACTGAGTTTAAATTTGCATTTCATCTATCTGCGGGGTAAAGACAAGACACAGAACAATTTTAATTATGCACTTTCCTATTACTAGTGTGATGAATTGATTTGAAACATGACTGACGTGTTTCGCTGACTCTAAAGTTATTTACTGGTTTGTTTCTAAACTTCAAGTTAACATTTGTCACTCAACGACCTAATTGTAGTACAAAGTGGGTGGACTGACTGGTATGAATGGACCTAGTGCTCTACCAGCTGTGGTGTTGGTATGCAGAGTCGGGAAAGGACATGTACTGATGCAGTGCCAAATATATTTGATCACAATTGCATAGGGAACAGTCAAGAAGTTCAATTATGCTATCCAGGAGCATGTGCAGGTATTACACGTAAAGTCTAATCAGTTAAAGAACATCAAGAATAATCTTGTAATCATGAGTTTACAGCGAAATATGAGATAAAGCACAACTGTTTAAGACATATTCTGTGTATATCTAAGTAATGATCGGTTATCAAATAATTTAGATAATAACCTTGCACAAATGATTTCTTTCCATGAAGTTTGAAGACTAAAATGAAATGTTCGAAACAAAACAATAGGATTTGGTATGTCTTGAAAGCAGAACATAGCATGTCATTTACTGCTTAAAATAGTATAAATGGAATGAAATAAATACATGTACTGTTTTACGAAAGTATGCATCTTAGACATATTCAATTATTTGTTCAGAATGTATTACCCTGCTTTGAACATCCATCATTAGATCAAAATACCGATAGGTCTTTTTCATTAGTGATTTTGATGTAGCATGTGGATATATAACGTGTTTAAGAGTAACAAATAGTACATGGAATTGTATCTGGTCAAATCCAACTAATTTATTTCCAAAGCTGTTTATTTTGATGCGAGAGGCATCTAGAAGAATCTACTGTAAAAAGCTTTATTTTCGAGATTTTCCAATTTTCTATTTTATATTCGCCAGTTTTTTAATTCGAGAGGGAGCACCATTTTATACATAATCATTGTGTGTTCGTTATTTTAGCGAGTTTGATGAATTCGCGAAGTGCTTCATTCACGAAATTACATGTACCAAGTAATGATCAATCGCTTATTTCAATATGTGTCCCGCTTAGTTTTTAGCTCGACTTTTCGAAGAAAAGGGGAGCTATCCTATTCGCCTCGGCGTCGGCGTCGGCGTCCGCGTTCGTGTCACACCTTGGTTAAATTTTTCGTACTAACCCATTTTATTTCAAAACTATTAAAAGCATGGCTTTTAAACATACAATACTTGTTTACAATCATAACGTCATTCTACAAACAAGAGTACATAACTCTGTCAATGTGTTTGACAGAATTATTGCCCTTTTTACTTAAAAAGTGTTTTGAGCTTGGTTAATTTTTATCGTACCACCCCACTTTATTTTAAAACCATTAGAGGTATTGCTTTGAAACTTACCATACTTCTTTTTTATCATTACCTCCATCAACAGACAATAGTACATAACTCTGTCAAGGTTTTTGACAGAATTATGCCCCTTTTTTATTTAAAAAATATATTGAATATGGGTAAAATCACATTGCTTTGAAACTTTGAATGCTTGTTTACACCAATACCCCCATCTGTAGGCAAGAGAAAGTAACTCTGTCAAGGATTTGTTTTTAAAACATTAAGGCCCTTTATCGACTTAGAATTTTGGTTAAGTTTGTCGTACCAGTCCACTTTTTGACTAAACTGTTTAAGATATTACTTTGAAAGTTGGTATACTTGTTTACCATCATGATCCCCAAACATATGCAGGAGAAGGTAATTCTGTCAAGGATTTTATTTGAATTATGGTCCTTTTCAACTTAGAAATTTCATTCTTGTCCACATGTTTACTTTAATTTTCAAAGTAATATCTCAAATGGTTAAGTAAACATGTGGACAAGAATGAAAATTCCTAAGTACTTATTTATGTACCATAATGAGACCTATCTGTAAGCAAGAGAAGATAACTCTGTGAAAATGTTTCTTGATTTGTACTTAGAAATTCCTAGTTAAAGTCTTGTGTGCCCTTAACTGTCAAAGTTTTGTTTTATTGGCAAGCACTACAAAGTCGAGCGTGCTGTCCTACTGACAGCTCTTGTTTAAAAATAAACCTATCCGTCTCTAGTCTTGGAACTTTGCATAAATGTTGAAATAGATAGTAAGGGCAAATTTTCTGAGTTAATAGCAAACAGTGTAGACCATGATCAGACTGCATGGATGTAGTTGGTAGCAGGGGCGACATTTTGAACTATTGTCATCAGCTTGTTGGCATCGGGGCAATAGTTCTAAAGTAATTTGCAAACAGGTTTGACTCTTCAAAAACCACAAATGAAATAATTGAGAAAGAAGTTGTTGTGACTATAGCCCAGAATAAGTGATTCTATGTAATAAGAAGGAACAGCTCATTTGCAGTTCATTCATTGTACAAAACCTACTCTTGCGCTATACCTTTTTGTTTCTTTCATATCATTGTTGCGACAGCCTTAAATTAACTATCAATCAAAAGGTATACTATTGAATTGTCGAATGTAATTTTCAACACAAATTATGCCATTTGTTTGTCATTTCTGTTATTAATGTATTTGCTTTTGCTAACCAATACTGCACCCTTTCTTACACCAATCATGCTGGTAACGTCATTAGTAACGGTACACTTATGTCGGCTATTTTATTGCCATGACCAAAAAGATAATCACAAAAATGTATTACAAACTTGTTACTATAAAAAGTAACGAATGTATTATTTGTCTTTATTATGACAGAAATGTATCAATACTTTGTTATTTCTCCGTAGCTTACAACGTGTCCGTTACGGCTATCATTTAAACACAAGCGTAAAAACCGATACTGCCAGATTTTCTGTTTTAGAAATTAATGCGCTGTTAGCTGATTACGGAAGATAATGATATGCATGTCACGGAAAAGTACGGATATTTACGGAAATTTACGGAAACGTACGGAGCTCGATATAAGAGTTTGTAGTCTGACTTTCAAATTTCCGATGTTATTTTATTGACAACTTTGTTATTTACGAACGATTACATAATTATATATTTACCTTAAAATAAATTTCTCTAAAAAATGAGATATAATTTACGTACATTCCCGAGAAGGAACTCACGTGATCAAAATCAGCCACCATTTATCGAGAACGCTGCATGTCAAGGCCCAGTGAACGGTTTCACCGATTACAACTACAAGGTAACCAAGAATCATTTTGGTTTTCTCTGATATACATTGGGATGTGCTAATAACCAGGTACTTTGACTTAAAACTATTAGATGTAGTGAGTAGTTGGAAGAAAGAAATTCATTTGCGTGATATTTCTTGAAAGAGTAATTGAAAATGTGTTCAAAATGATAGTAGCTCATAGTTATATGATAGGAACATTAAAGCAAATATTAAATTGACAATCTTCAGCCGTATTGTTCTTATTCTATGTGATAATTATTATATCATGCGTAAATATCTTGTGTATTTTGAGTGTTCGATATAGGCCTCTCTACATTTTGTCTACATCATCAGATCATATCGCTTGAAGTTGTACAAAGCGCAGATCGAATTATTTTTATTGGTTTAAACAAACAATTTATAATGTTGACTATGTGATTATTTTTCATTTAACGTACGTTTTATAATAAAACAAACTTTCCTGCCACCCATATATTTGTGAAAACATTTTGTTTAGTACACACTATGTTTTTAACTGAACATTATGAAACAAAACGCTTACCTGGTAAATGTACACAACTTAATCATGTCACAAGCTATCAATAACATGTAATGGTATGAAATATTATGATTTCTTGCACATTTATCATGGGGTTATATTTTTCAAATCGTTAACATTAAAGGGTCATAGACACTTTAATGTTGCTAAATACCGTACCGTAAACGAACATTTTGTGAGTATTGAAAATGAGTTTATTTATACTAATTTATTTATTCTCGATTACGAACATGTTCTTACAACTTAGATTAATCGCTTTCGAGACTCATTTCAGATGGAATCAACCCCAAAGAGAGAGATGCAATGTGGAATCATTTGTGTCTTACCCAAGGAAGCTACCGACATGGCTATGCTAGGGCGAAAGGGAGTTAATCTAACACACCTTTAATGCTTATCAATATGATCGTAGGAAGTTGTTCCTCTTTATGGGACATTCAGAATTTTTTTATTGTGTTCTGATAGACAAGTACGTTGACGGAATTATTTATTTTATCACAAGTTATAAAATATAAAATAGTAATAAACAATTCTGGCTTAAATACTAGTTATGTGAAAGTAAAAGAGTTCAAGCAGATATAAATTCAAACTGTCAGATTTAAATTAGACGTAAAAATAGAAAATCGTGTTTTACTCTTTCTTGGACAATAGTTTAACAAATGCAGTTACTTAGCTATTTACGACAGATCGATAGACAGTGTGGTATGACAAAGGTATATTTTAAGAGGTGTCGATTTATATTGATGTGTTATATATTTTCGCCATTTCTTAATGACGGCGAAATAGATAAAATATTAATCATGTCCAAATTATCCAAAAGTACGGTATTGTCCTACAGATTGTCATGCCTTTTAGGCATGATTAACGATAACAAGTTTTGAAATAAATCTCAACTCCTGTAAATATTTGCTTCTGTATGTTATATACATCACAGTTAACTGTTCTAAAGCTGCTCTAAAGTGTTGCACACATACTTCTAGTACTGCGGGTGGTGTTGCTGGTCCGGGTATTGTCGGACGTGATATAGTAAAACGACAGTCGTCTTCCAACTGCCTGGAATGTTGCTCAACTGATGGATGTAACTCTGATATGTGCAAACGTAAGCCGAGTGCTACCATAATCGGTATATTCTAAAATAAATTTATTAATTATATGGACTATTTTATTGTAACCAAGCTTCTGTTCCAATGAACGGGAGTTAACTGAGACAAAGATTACCGATCGCAATGCAGTTTTTTATCGTAATTTTCATTCATTGCCTATAAGAATTCTAATTTGATATAATTGGTGGACAACTTAATGAATGGTACCTGTTAATTAAACAGTAAATGACTTCCATTTCAAGAAGCGAAACTTTTTCTTTCGATTTTGAAGAATTAAGTTTACAGGTTTTTATGTAATGAGAAGTGAAGCATTGTTGGGAAAGCAACGTTTGTCAGAAAAAAACCCTTATAGCGAAAATGTAAAAAAAATGTCGATGAAAACCCGTACCAAACATTCAAACTGATTCTTTTAAAATAGTTGTATTAGTTTTCGTACTCGCAAGGAGAGTATTAACTGTAAGCCTTTTTAAGAGCATTTCGTTTCAACTTTTGTTATTTTTTCTGCTAGAATAGCGTTTACGCACTTTTTTCGTATAATAACACCGGCAGAATCCTTCGAAATATGTATGTACCCTCGCCTAAAACGATTTTTACCCATATAGACTACTACAAACAATTTCAGCCGCTAAATGTATCGATGACGAATCCGTAGACTGCGCCAGAATGAACACTTTGTTTCATATT
Source organism: Saxidomus purpurata (assembly GCA_022818135.1). Classification (NCBI taxonomy): domain Eukaryota; kingdom Metazoa; phylum Mollusca; class Bivalvia; order Venerida; family Veneridae; genus Saxidomus; species Saxidomus purpurata. The sequence continues at coordinate 31,942,980 of JAFMSR010000009.1, read as the reverse complement.
TTTCAGGATTTGCACCAGGCAAGCCTTGTGTGTCCAAAATTTTGTAATCTTTGTACTTTAGGTAAGTAGATCTATTGTATATTTGATCATTTTTTAAAGAAAGTCTAAACGTTGTTATCAACATGATTTTAGTTGTATGCATTTTAAAACAAAAAAAAACAGCTTTCCCGGTTTAAAAGCTATCAAATGAAGAAAATTGTCAACCTAAGCCCTCGTACGAGACCTATTCTTTTCCATCATTCGAGTTTATACAATGCAGAATAATCCAATGATAATGGCTAATAACAATAATAATTCCGAATAAACAACATGTTCTCTTTCGGTCATACAATGTATATAGCAAAATATTTTGTTTCAATACAATTTGGTGGAAGCAGGGCTGAATGGTCAGTGTGGTCGGACTGTGATGTCAGCTGTAGTAACGGCACCCAGACAAGGAAGAGAACATGCACCAATCCTGCCCCTGCCAATGGCGGTCTTGACTGTACTTGTAGTTCAACAGAAACAAAACATTGTCAAAAGGACGTTTGCCCTGTACATGTACCAAGGGGAGAATGTTTTTGTGAATATTGCTTAAGAATTAAAAGTATACCAGTAGTAGAATGTGAATTCAATGCGTTCTTTGTATGTAAAAAATACAGTACAACCCGAGGGCAATATTTGTAAAAGTGGCATACGCAGGGAAATACCTTAAGGGAATTTTATTCACTTTAATATTTCAGTACAGAGGACCAATGCAAAACTAAATTGTTAGCAAAATATGTTTGTAAATGTCTCTATCAAAGTGAAGCTGAAGTAATAGTATAATAAGTACTTAGAATCTTTAGGACACGCATATGTACTGCATTATGCTAAGCTTATAGAAAGTTTTAGTTACAACACTTCAATGTAAAGCTGACCGATATGCATACTGTATGTATTGTATAATCATTAATTAAAATCTTAGTTACATACGTACAAATGTATGTACTGCATTGTACCAAGCTTACAGTCAGATATGGGGTAATCATAAAAAATAATTATAATGATTAATAATCGATTAATATTTTCTAGGAATCAGGCTTAATCATTAATCACGCATTTTTCTGATTACATTAATCAGTATGTTATCGATTACAGTTAAAAATGGGCTGTAATCAATATTATTTTATGATTATTGTAAGATTACTTTGTGTTTGTAATCTGTCATGTACCAAGTAGATATTTAAATAATTGGATACATAAATTAAATAGGTATAGGAAAAAACATTTACTGACTCTTTAAAAACCAATCATACACTTATTTCTCATTTGGTTAGCCATAGGGCTTAACTACAGTCTATGACACGAGAGAACAATTATGAAAAAATAAAAAGAATAATCTGTTAATATGTGGTAAAACTATAGCGGTACACTTATCTAATAGAATACATTGCTTTTCAAATTTGATGTTCATTATTGTCATGGATATTTTAGTCTGAACTTGCATTCCCTTTGTCAATGATGTCTGTTCGAAAGCATTTTTATTTCCGTAAATGATGATACACCATCAGTTGGGACTGTGAAAGCACTATGCAAACATTGCAAAGCATTCATATCTGACAATAGGCGATATTACTGAATACCGAAAAAATATTTACCGGAAACAGCCAACAACAAATGAGATTACCGAAAACATGTCTTAATTTAATTTTTGTTTAACTACTCATTTTATTATTGCAAATGATAAAAATTGATATATTTCACTTTGTTAGATATACGTAATTTTAACAATAGTCATAGGTTTTAAGCGACTTTGGTTTTTATATGTAACTGAGCATGTGTGTTGTAACGACTGTAGTAAAACAGAAATTCATTGAATACATTTTATAACAAGAAGAAAGATGTTAATTAAAAGATAAACAGTATGGCCACTATGTTTTGGTATATTTTGTTTTTAATACCAGTCGTCCCTGGCTCCATACCAGTCGTCCCTGAAAAAAAATATTATGAAACATTTTCTGTACTGTATATCGTTGTACATTTTGTCATATGCTGATTTAATCATTTTTTAATGATTTATGCAAATAAAGAATATTGTATTGTTTTACTGGTTTCTACATTATTACCATGATTTCTTTCATTCATAGAAAACCCTTTTGGCATTTGAGTAATTTATTTAGTAGCATAAACTTAAGTGACAAATAGCTTTTCTTTTATAAAGTAAATTGTTTAGAAAACAAATAAATAATGATACATAATTACAACTGCCACTTGATTGTGATATATCTCAAAACATTAAACAATAGAGATATTACTGTAATGTGTTCTTCAATGTCAGCATTTATAATACTTCATATTTCAAATTTTGTTAGGTACGACTTAGCCTTTCAATAAGTCAACATGTATATTAAACTATTTATTAGTTACTTTGCCGTATTCTTACAAGTTAAGTGCGTTACAACACCAAATAAAGAAACCACGAGGCACTTGTAAACGCCAGAAGAAGTTGTCAATTTGTGAAAAAGACAGGGAAGCATAGAAAGAAAGAAAGAAAAATAAGAAAAATAGTTAATGAAAGATACTCCATTAAATTTGAAAAGAATCGTTGTTATATACTTCTTGATACAAACTGTTTAGCTCTCTAGATCCAGAATGTTAATATTTTCATTATGATTTAATGTATAAATGTTACAGGCGCTGTCATGTGTTGCAAAGCGGATTCAGGCATAGTTTTTTAATAATTACTGATGTTTACACTGATCGAGACTACAACTAGCTGATAAACAATCCCTAAATAGAAACTTACGACTTTAAATTGAACATGACTTAACAAAAAAGAAATAAACTCATATGGGAATAAACACTGAATATCAAGATAAACAAATTACGCATCAATTGATATTTATAGCACACGCTTATGATATATTTTCACACTGTAAGGATTTCAAACATCAGGGTTTTCCTAATTATTACATTGTATATTTGTCACTTTAGTAAAACTCGGTTTTAACGAACTCCTCAGGACCATGGAAAATTTTCAACATATTGAAAACGATCTTTGGACGTATAGAGAACAGGTGTTTGATATGAAATAATATTTTTTAAAATTATCGAAAATCATGCATAAAGTCGCGATTTAACCTAATCGAAAACGTTTGGCAATAGTTATTCATTTGACAAAGAACCTAGGGGAATCAGGTAAGTATGATGTTCACTGTGTATTTCACAAACTATAACATAAAGGTTTGTTTCACTTATTTTACTTGTGGGACACTCACAATAAACAATAAAGCGGATAAGCTTGACCATTTTTTAAAAGAAGTACAGACCAAGAATTTACCTGTGGAAAATGAATTGTTTTGTAACCTGCCAAATTTCTCACTATTCATAGTTGGTAATAGGGCTTGAAACGTTTGAACAAGGAGGCAGCCATGGAGGTATAAAAACTGCTTACAATGATTGTTCATGTCAGAAACTATTTGACTAAAAGGATTTAATCTTTTTTTAAAAACACGTAAAATTCAAATTTGCGTACAAGGATATATTATTGATCTTTATGTATGAACAAACAATGCATTATTTTCTTGAAATGTGCATACTTTTGCCTATATAAAATTCCCAAAATAGAATGTGTCATTATTATTTATAGTACAGTCATCCTAGCTCAAAAATATGCTAAAGTGGGAATAAATTTGAACAGAAATGAAACATGTATTTTCAGTATCACCAACATCTGTAGTTTCAGAAACCACAAAGTTCCCAAAAGTTCCATTGGTGGAAATAGTTTATTTGCATGGTCAAGGTCACGCCCTTTAAATGTTAAATAGGGTTAAGTTTACCATTACTTATTGCATCTTTTGCAATATTTTTGTATATTTTAATGGTCTTTGTATTATTTCTTTCAAACATTTTGATTAGCAATCTATTCTAAACATTTTACAGACATTTTTATACTTGACCTCTAGCTGAAGGTCAAGGTCAAATGGTTGTTTTAAGTAACAAACACGTAATTTAACTTTGTATTGCATGGTCATTTGTTTATTTTCACTTTTCACCTGTTCCTTCTTTTGTTTAATGAAAACTGACTACTTTTACATGCAAAACTATTTACAGTGATAAGAAATAAAAATATATGCTGAATGAAAATATATAAACACTGCGAAGAACAAGTAAAAGACTCCTACCTCCGGTTTTAAACTTCTTATTTTGTCATATAAAATGTCTGGCTCGATGCTAACGCCTTCAACCAAAAGGGCGAAGTTATCTCGAGTCAGCAAACAAAACCACTTCCGTTATTATAATAGAGGCAAGTTATGATGTAACAGATAAATACACAACGTAAATCAAAGCACTGAAGGGACTTGTGTTGCTCGGGAATACAGATAGGAATAATCGTTTTTCGAAAACCATAAAACTAATTTTGAAAACCTTCGTCATCTGATTTTATTCAAGTAAATCTATGGTATTTAAATCAAGGTTTACTGCCATTTTATGTTGAGGTATGGTAATGTCTACATATTTTTTCTTTTTGCAGCAAATATAATACCAAAACAAGAAATTATCAGTGCTCTCATTTTCATTCACAAATTCTTCATTATTGAAGACAACCGTACTTGGCAGATGCTCTCTTTATTGAAATTCCCTATTAAAGACTATGAAGGATATTAATGTATGTTGCCTGACATCAAATTACAGAAATTCCCACTTAAATCTTAAAAAAACATGACCAAATTCCAAAAGATAGTGAAGATAGGTAACAATTAGTTGAGAACCAAACTTCTAGAATTTCTGAATTGGACACGAAATTAACATTTGCTGATGATAATTGAACTTAAAACATTAAAGTATAGCATTACCATTTTAATAATAAAAATGCAAAGGAAATGCCCAAATTACTGACCAAGAGAGATAAATTTTCATAAAAATAGATAAAGTAATATTAAGCTATTAGTATTACTGAATAGAAACACATGAAAGACATTGATACATGTTGGCAATAATCAATCGAAGTTTAAAATCCAGTAACAGAAATTCCTACTTTAAAAAGATGGGGGAGTAAGTGGGACATATCTTAAGTAAATGCGCTGGTGTTTGGTCCGAAAGACCACACACACAACAGCTTTAGTTTTTCAAACATATGTATGAGCATCAAGCCTGTTGTGTCCTGTTCTGAATACTGAATAGCTTGTTCCCATTTGTCTAGTAGATGGTAGCCATCTTTCTGCCTCTACACTCTTGTAAGAATCTTAGTCGCCGTGATCTTTAATATTTTCATAAGTGACTCTATGGAGTGACTGGTCGACTCTTATCCCTTGATTTGCCAATTGCTCTGCCATCCCATTGCCATGAACACCATAGTGTTTTTGTATGCATCAATTTGAGTGAGACATTCTGCTTCTCGCTGAACATGTTATGTTCTTGGGCAAGGGATTACAATTTGACATAAGCCAATGCTTTATGGACTGATAGAGCATCTGTTAGAAGGACTACCCGATGAAAGTCCTTTTCTGACTCTTCAGCAGTTTTCGATGCTGTATGATGGCTTCTATTTCTGCTTTGTAGTTGTAACAGTGCTTGCCTGCTTGTATGCTAACTATCTCTGACCCACCAATTGTGTACATTGTGAAAATACCAGCACCGCCATCTTGTATAGCAGCTGTAGCAGTCTGAGTACATATGTGTCTATGTCTCTGATAATCTTCTGAGAACATGGCTTGTGCTATGGATCTCTTGATATTTTCATCTTCCACACCACACAAGTTGGAACCCGGTACTGTAGTGCAGATACTAATGTTTGACATGTTGTACCTCTATGGCTCCGGCAGATCCCACTGATCAATAGTTGTCGGTGACCCAAGATAGGCAGCATTTGCTTTTGTCAGCTTCTTGGATTCATGGACACAGTGCTGTCTTTTCAGACGATGGGGCATAAAGCTTTGTTTTCATGGGGTGATCTGGCAGGAACTGGTACTTGCTGCCTTGCATTTGCATCCCTTCTCTTACCAATAAGTAGAATGGCAGTGACTTCCTCCATTGCCTTAAAATTGTCAAGTAATTATTCTTAAGGCCTTGTTTTGGACCTTATCCGGCACTTGTTGATTTGTATTTGTGTCCATCGTCTTAGCTGTAGAGCTGTATTTAAGGTGGGCCTCACTGTTCCCAAGTATACTGTATTCAGTATCTTCTCATTTGCTCACTCAGTTAGTGTCAACTAACTTATGTATTATCGCTAGCTTTATTGTCTCTTGTGTTTACATGTACGCACCAGTCTTCTGTCCATGTTGAAAGCATGTCGCAGGTTGCTGCATCCTAAATATAGCAGCTGATGCATCGAAACACAAGGTAGTCTGCATAGAGGAAGCTTCAAATCCTCTTGGAAGCTTTTTTTGAAAAGAAGAAAGAGGGTGGGTGACAATACATTTCATTGAGGGCCACTATGTGGTTGTAATAATTTACAAATTTGTATCCCATCAACACAGACTCTAGCCCTTGCATTGAACAGATAGGACTTGTTCTATTTGTACATTGTGCCCCTGATTCATTCCATTCCGTAGTAGCTTCACAAGGAGACAGTTAGTCCAGACTTTATCGAATGCTCTTTGGAGATCAATCCAACTAACAAGTGTTACTTCTTTTTCTTTGATTGCATCTTCGACCTCCTGGGCAAGGTATATAGGTTTTCTGTTGAAATCAGCTTGTTTTATTGTTTGCTAGCCAGAATTTGGTTGATGTCCACGTGCATGTACCATTTAATTCCCTGATTCAGTGTTTGCACAATCATCTAGAATTCAGCTGATAGTAATACTAAATACGAGACTATGTGACAAATAAATATATGCTGACAAAAAATAAAACTTGAATAATCTGTTTAAGTAATTACTACTTTAATCATCAAAAAACAAGAAAATGACCCAAAAGTTGGTCAAACTAATACATTTCCATCAAATTTAACAAGAATCAAGGTGCTAGTAGAATAGAAAAAAATATGAAGGATATACATGTTGACAATAATTTAAACTAGAAAGGTGTTCAGTAGAATACTTGTGTCGCCCTTCCTCTTACACTTTGTCATAATAACCATTAATTTCGTGACAAAATCCAAGTACACAAAGGGGCATAACTCTGTCAAATATGATCTTGACCTACAAAATATGGCGGCATCATGACCCTTTTGTCATAAGCTATACAATTTGAAAGTTTGATGAAGAAATCTTAAGATTGGCAAAATTATAGCCAACGTTAGGTTCTCATGACAAAATCTAAGTACAAAGTGAGCATGACTCTGTCAAAAATGACATTGACCTAAAAAATTGGGCGGCATCACGAGCCTTTTTTCATAAGTAATATAATTTGAAAGTTTGATGAAGAAAGCTTAAGAAATGGCAAGGTTATAGCCAACATTATGTTTTTCTGACGAACTGACGGACTGGCCCAACTGACAGACAAAGCGATCCCTGTGTATCGCATTTTCTCTGAAAGGGCGACACGTAAATGAATACAGAAAATGTGATTTAAAACATAAAAAAAAATGAAAATTACCCAAAATAGTTTGTGACTATGGACAAAATTCGCTCAGATATTTAATTCATAGATACAGTAGATTTAAATAAAACTAGGAATAACATAAAAAAGAATGATCAAAATAAAAAAATACAACTTCAGAAATACCACTTAGAACATCAACAAGAGCTGTCAGTAGGACAGCGTGCTCGACTTTTTAGTGCTTGCCTATACAAACAAAACTTTGACAGTTAAGGGCACACAAGACTTTAACTAGGAATTTCTATGTACAAATCAAGAAACATTTTCACAGAGTTATCTTCTCTTGCTTACAGATAGGTCTCATGATGGTACATAAGTACTCCAACTTTCAAAGTAATATCTCAAATGGTTAAGTCAACAAGTGGACAAGAATGAAAATTTTAACTGAGTTTCTAAGTCAAAAAGGGCCATAATTCAAATAAAATCCTTGACAGAATTACCTTCTCCTGCCCATGTTTTGGGATCATGATGGTTTACAAGTATTCCAACTTTCAAATTAATATCTCAAACAGTTTAGTCAAAAAAGTGGACTGGTACGAAAAACTTAACCAAGATTCCAAGTCGATAAAGGGCCTTAATTTTTAAAACAAATCCCTGACAGAGTTACCTTCTCTTGCCTACAGATGGGGGTAATGATGTTAACAAGCATTCAAAATTTCAAAGCAATATCTCAAAGGGTTAAGGCAATAAGTGGATTTTACCCATATTCCGATGCCGAGGCGAGTAGGATAGGTCCCCTTTTCTTCCAAAAGACGAGCTAAAATGGATTAAAATGCCCCCAAAATTGGATTAATATAGATATTTTTAACCACGTATGTTTTAGTTCAAAGCTTAAGTAGTTTTGAATAGAAAAAACAAAAACAACATAAATATGAATTGACAATCGTCAATAAAAAAAACGAATTACAGAAATGTCCACTTAAAACGGCAAAAAAGCACGAAACTACCCCAAAAAGTTGTCGCATTTGGAAAATATTCACCCAAACAGTTTTTATTGAATAGTTACAGTAGCTCCCAAGAGAAAAATAAAAATAACACAAATGTTTGTTGACAATAATCAAAATAAAACATTAAACTACAAAAATTCCCACTTAAAACAGCAAAAAAGCATGAAAATGCCCCAAAAAGTAAGTAAATATGGACAATTTCCACCCAATTTTTTTCATTACAAAGTTACAGTAGTTTTGAATTAAAAATTGAAAACAACATAAATACTTGTTGAAAATAATCAAAATAAGAATATACATGAAAATACCCCAAAATAACATTTCCACCACACATATCAATGGGAACTTTTCTTTATGTTAAAAGGTAGTCCATTTGCAAAGTCATGGCGAAGGATTCATTTCTGTTCAAATTTTTTCCCGGTCCAACCCCAGAATGACTGTACTATTAAACCTATGTGCACATACACATCTCTGTCATCCGTCCAATACTACTGCATCATAACTCATGCAATGTCTTTATTTTCATCTATGCTAATTTGGTTTTACAGTAATACAATAATGTATTGAATTAATTTTCATGGTATTAGATGTACTTTTAACTAGAGTTATCACTGAAGGTGATCCATACCCTCTGTCAATGCACTCTTGTTTCAAATAACAGCGATTTTTACCATTTTAGAGAAGGGCCCGGGTCCGGACAAATTAGGGGAAATCGTATTAATTCCTCTAATTTATATTAATGTATTAACTGGAAAGTTTATGTTACAACAAAGTGTGTAATAATTTCTCTTTATTTCACTATACTCGTACTTCAAAGCATAAACCTATATGAGGCAAGGCTTCTGCATCTTTCTGATGTAGATTTATAAAATTACAAAACAATTCTTACTGCTGTGGTTCAAAATTGAGAAAGAAAAAGCTGCTGAACGTATTAAGACAAAATGTAACACCCGGGCATGGCAAATTTTAACATCAGGGGCATGATTTGAACAAACTTGGTATAGCGCCTCTAGAAAATGCTAAATGCCAAATAACTAAGCTTTGCACCTTGTGGTTATGAAAAAGAAGATTTTCAAAGTTGTTCCTATATAACTCTATGTACAAATTGACAAACTGGGCGTGGCAAACTTTAATACCACGTGTATGATTTCTACAAACTTGGTAGAGGACCAGTAGACAATGCTCCATACAAAATATCAGTTTTTGACCTTGTGTTTTTGGAGAATGAGTTTTTTTTAAGTTTCTCCTATATAAGTCTGGTATAATAGTCTTGATTACTTTAAGAATGTTTCTGTATTTCATACTACATGTACATATCTTATAAATGTTACTGTCGACGTGTCAACAATAGTACCTACACATTTCTTTGTCACTATTAGTGTAATCATCACTTAGAATATTTAGTACACGTATACTCGTGTATATATAGCATCGTACTATGCTTACAGTATGTTTTATGCATAGCTTACTGATATCTATATTATATGTATTGCGGTCGGTATATAGTGAATACCCAAAGGTAAACCTTTCTGTCAATGTCAGTATAATCAGCACTTTGAATGTTCAGTCCACACGTGCAAGTTGCATTGTACTATGTTTATAGTATCTATTGTTCATAACTCTTCGCATAGCTTATTGCTACGTATATTATATGTATTGTGGGCCGGAGGCCTTTACTACAAAATAAACTATATTTGAGTATTTGAGTTGAGAGGGTTATCTTTGCCTTTGTTTGAATGTACTCCTGTTTCTGTCACTGTATATATTTTCACTTGCAATACAGTGTTTTAACATTTAATATTTCTGGTATTGCGTCATCAGAAATTCATGCTGTTATTTTATCTTCCATGTAATGAATCAACATTTTTATGAAAAGGACATACATCAATCGGTTGTTCAAAGGCAATGGTCACAACTACGATTCAACTTAAGACAGTTCAATATTCTCGTCAATAAAGTGTCGAATCTGCTTCTCGTTTAGATTTTCTTCAAGCCCAAAGAAAAGACGTTTGCAGTTCCTAGTGTCAGTATTCTAGAAGTCAAGGCCATAGTGCCCACTGCATTGAAACACTGTAACTGGTACATGCACTTTTTTAATAAGAGGCCCTAAAGGGCCAGTATCGCTCTACTGGACTCACTCGACTGTTTTGAATAAGTTTTGTTAAACTAATGTTATCAAGGAAAAGCTTAAAAGGGTAACTGTGTCCTTGACCTTGACCCACTGACCACAGAAACAGCATGGATCATCAAATTATCAAGTACAATCATCCTATTATCTCTTACTGTTGTTGATAACTAGATCTCAAAATATAAGGCGGATATTATTTAACTTCGGGTCACTGTGACCTTGATTATTGGCCCACTGACCCCAAATACAATACGATCCACAGGTTGCATGCAACCTTCTCAGTAAGTTTCATGAAAGTCATATGACAATTGTGACCTGTAGAATGGTATCAAGAAAAGGCTAACGGAGGTCACTTTGACCTTGCCCTTTGACCTACTGCCCTAATCAACAGTAGGGATCGTAAGCTCAGCGAGAAAAATCTTCCCTCGAAGTTTGAAGACTGTTGGTGATACAGATCTCAAGATGTTGAAAGGATTTTCAAATGTCGGATTACTGTGACCCTGACCCTTGACCAATTGATCGAGAAACCAATAGGGATCAATCTACAAGTTGCAGGCAACCTTCTGAGCAAGTTTCATGAAAGTCAAATGACAATTGTGACCTGTAGAATGTTATCGAAGAAAAGCTCGAAGAGGTCACTGTGACCTTGCCCTTTGACCCACTGACCACAACAACAGTAGGGATCGTCTACTCAGCGGGATCAATGTTCCCATGACGTTTGAAGACTTATGGTGATACAGATCTCAAAATATTGAGCGGAAATGACTTTCAAAGTTCGGATCACTATTACCTTGACTCCAAAAACCATAGGGATCATCTACAGGTTGCAGGTAATCTTCTTAGCAAGTTTCATGAAAGTTGAATGAAAATTATTACTTGAAGAGCGTAATCAAGGAAAAGCTAACGGAGGTCACTGTGACATTGACGATAACCTTTGGCTCAGTGACCACAAGAACAATAGGTATCATCTATAGTCAAAATTTGACTTTTGGGCAACGCCCTTTGTTTTCCTTGGTTTTAACCGGAGCCATTTGAGCAAATTGGTTGGAGGACCATCCGAGTAAAAATCATTTGAAGATCGGCTGAAATTTGGCACAGTGGTTAAATATGAATTGTTGTTTAAATGTTTTCTATTTTTAAATCGGGCAGCCATTATGTGCTGTAGAGCAAAACTTTTTATTTTGGGAGAGGACCATCCAAGAGTTTAGTTGAAATTGGCCTAGTTGTCATTTCAACGTTTTTATTTTTAGTTCAGGCAGCCATTTATTGCAGCATAGTGGAGCTGTTTGCGCAAAATTGATAGAGGACCATAAAAGGAACAAGTTTGGCTGAAATAGACACTGGTTAAGGGGGGATGTTGCTTAAAGGTTTTGCTATTTTTAGATCTGGCAGCCACTATGTGCAGTCAATCAGAGCCGTTTGAGCTTTTTTTACCCACTCGTAAACGGACACGGAAGTTTCATTTCAATGAGTTGATACACTTTGTCACGGTATGCGCTTTCGTTATAATCGTATTATTTACGAAAACCATACACCATGGCACTCATTGAATTAAAACGGTAAAAATGGTAAAGAGGAAGTTGCAATCGACGAGATGAATATGTAAAAGTTAAATTATTAGATACGTGTTGTCGTTTGTTTTTAGAAATGGAGTTTAGTGATATTGAACTAAATCACTCTGATACAAAACGTAGCAATGCCGCTTCAGACGTGAATACTGTGAACAGCACAGAAAGTGTTGCGCATACGACTACTCCAAATTCAGGAGATACAGGAGAAAATGAAGGTCATTATGAAAAATTAAGATTTGGTACCAAGAAAACCGAAGCGGATCGAAATGCAAGCAGAAGCATTCGTTGGAAAGATATACCGAACCGGATAAAATACGCAGTCTATGTAATTATAGCGGCGATTGTTGTTTTATACGTTGTAGACATTGTTGTGATTGTTTTGATTGCACTTCCAAATAGCAAAGGTCAGTAGAATTTATTTTTATTTTTCAAGGTTTTTAGCTGAGAAGATAGTAATAACTGTAATTCTTCGTTTTATATTGTTTATAGTCCCGGACGACCGTGGGATTTCTGTCCAGGTGAACTTGCAAAGACCCCAGTATGACTCCAATGCATACTGGTACATGTACCTAACACAGTTTTATTACGCCACAAACAACGCGCAGGCCGATATGCCGTCATAAATGACGTCATATTGTGTCGCACGACCTTAAATAATATTCGTGTAGAAAATAACGCTTTGCAGTTATTCACCTTTAGTAATTATCTGGTCATGTTAGAATCGCAAAAACATCCTCTTCAGCGGTGTTATCTTCTAATAAACAACTCTTTGTCGTTCTGATGCGCAGTTATAAACTACTCAGGCTTCTGAATGTTTGTAGTATCTGGCCTTACTGGTATACTTTATCAAAACTGGTGGCGTTTCGAGAAATCAAAGACGGCGTCCAAGACAGCCGACAAAAGTTCAGCAACACTTTCGTGTGTGTCTGGGTGTGGCAGATTCGTTATAAATGTAAAACTGAATACAAATTTGTATTTACGTGGATACACAACAATGTAATTCACTTCATAAAGTGCTTTACACGCGTAAATAGTCAATGTAAAATTTAAATTAAAATGCAAAACAATCCTCAATATCAAATTTGACCACTTGAATGCTTTCAATTTAAAAACAAAACAAAACAAAAACAGATACCTTCTGCAGTAAATTGCTCGTAGTGTCACTCTTAAACATGGGAAATTATAGAATGCGTATCATTTGCACAGCCATTTTTTACGTCGAATCGGCGCGTATATAAATTTCATTCGTGTGTTTAGATATTTTAAATGTCTTATATAGTAATTTTTTGACAGCAATAACATTTAGTCTTCAGCATGCATGCAGGTCTTTCTCCATCGTAACAAAATCTCGACACTAGATATCAGCGTCTTGTTGGAAAACTGTTTGAGTTTTAATATTCCCTCAGGCTACCCTTCTTTCAAAATATATTTTCGTCAGCCGTCGGGTCTACGAAGAATTAACTTAAAATGTTGCGTTACAATGGTGTCCTAATTGTATTCACGCCTGTTTCTTCTGGAAAAAAAACTTTAATTTTCCAAGTGTTTTCTTGATCAAAATTAATGTACATTTGCTTACGGGATATATTATAGTCTCTACGAATATGTTATAGGTGTTCTACGCATTTTCTTTAACATACGTTATATAAAAATGCGTGAAACTAATTTTCCATGTTATGTATTAACAGGGAGTTACGGTTTATTATGAAATGAACTGATTATATACATATACTTGGCAATATTCATTAAAACCTAGTTTTTGGACTTGGCATTCAAGGCGTGATGATACTTTATTAATTCTCTGTAACTTGACATAACACTTTATTTTTGTCGTTTTTCGTAAAATACGTAATTTTTAGCCATTTTTTTGGTTTTGTCAAATGTATAGATTAATTCCCGGGCAGAGATGAAAATGTGGAGACTGAAGTAACTAATAATAACACACTATTTTAGGACGGTTATGTATGCGAAAGTACGCTTTTTGCAAATTTCAAATAAATATTGCATTTTATTTCATGCATATCCCAATTAAGAATGATAATCACACACATTCGTCTTCAATGTGGCAAATGAGATTGTATCAATAAGATATCCTGGTACGCAAATTTGAATTTTATTCGCTCGGATAATTTTTATTAGTGTAAATTTATCACCAACTAAATTGTCAGGTTACAAAATAATTCTTTTTCCGCATGTCATTGCTAACATCGTTATGTAAATTCATAGTCTGCACTTCTTTTGAAAACCGCTCAAGCTCATTCGCTTGATTAGTTTAAGTCTTATGATTCATGACAAACACGTTGAAAACATAAGTGAAACACGCTTTTATGCTATGGTTTGTGAAATACACAGTGAACATAATACTTGCATGATTCACCGAGTTTTCGATTAAGTTGAATCACGACTTCAGGTGTGGTGCTTGCTTAATTTTATAAGAAATATGTTAGTTTGATTACGAAGATATCATCCGTGACTTAACGAGTACCTTTGAACAGTCAGTCAAATCAAAGCAAACATTCAATTCAATTCATTTATTTAAAGTCGACTCAAAATTGGCAGACTTTGAAATTCATTGATGTACGAATACAGAAGTGTATTGTTCCACCCGACTTTTAAATACACGTGTAAGAATGTTTTTGTTATCGACGTAGGGCCCCTGAGTATGTATACATCAATGGTAAGCAACCTCCAGGCACTAGAATCATCAGTGTCAATTCCTTTTCCTCACTCTTTTCACGATTATATAAAAATAACATTCAGTATCCGATGATATTTATGTTTCTGAACACAGTTCGTGCTGTTAACTAATAGCTATTTAATTCTATTAGCGGTTTGTATTCATGTCAAAATACATTTTGTTCACTATTCGTTTTTCACGTACATGTAAGATATCTTGTTACGCAATAGAGATATCTCTGGAACTGAAACAGATATCTCTTAAAGACGATCGCGGTTTTGATTTAATTTGAAGCAAATCTTATAAAGGTCCGTCCATAATAGCAAATATGTAAGCTTGAATTTGTGGATGAGACCTCGGCATGTCTCCCATCATGCCTATACCTATCAAAAGTGTTTTTCTGTTTCCAAAATGGGAGAGATTTACCTGACTGCAATTTCCAGCCAGTATAGCCCAAGGTTGAATTTGATTGTTGCCAAATGCCAAAGAGTAGGCCAATCACGGCGACCAATGAGATCTAAGTGAGATTGACCTGGTTCTCCCTAAATATTTTGATTTTAATTGAAAGAGATTTTATCAAGGTCCGTCCAAAAGCTAATTTTTTAGCTTATGTTTTGGATGAGACCCCGGCATGTCTCCCTTCATGCCTAGAAAAGTAGAATTTTGAAGCCGAAAAGAGGGAGAGATTTACCTGATCGCGGTTTGATTTGTATTACGTCAGTGGCAATATACACATGGCCCCCCTTCCAACAGCACCCTCCCACCCAAGACAACAGCTCATTTTTCTTAATAAAAATTACATTTTGTTTTTCAGAAACTAATTCTTTTTATATTTTTATTTCAGTTTGAATACATTTTGAAATCTCAATTCATGTAGTTGCGTGAAACAGGATCAATTGCTTAACATTTTATATAAAAAACAATGGTGAATTGCCAAATTTAGAGTTTTATGATTGATAAACATGAGATAGGAGTCATTTTCACTGCTTTCAGGGGTATACTTAAAAAAGTGTCCATTACTGATAAATAAGGTTGGTGACCTACCTTTTTTATTTTATTTTCGGACTTATTAGGTATTACCCTAACAACAAACTAAATTTCATAAAATTCTCATTGCTTGAAAAAATATGATGAAACTGTAGCGAGCGTCTTTAAAAGACAAGAGATATAGTTCAAAAACTATTTGTGAAAGATTTCTTTCAAAGCAACAAACACACAATAACTGATCCCCGTACTTTATTTCGTACTCGAAATTGTTCGTCTAGGGTCAGTGCATAACCAGGCTGGTAACATTGCCCAATCTGGCTCCCAAAAGGGTATTCTTAAAAACTGAAAGCAGTTGTATTTATTGTCATACAGATTGTATTATATGACAAACGAATCATATACTATGAGAAGTCAAAATTACGATAAATCGCGACTGTGAATGGCTTGGTATTTTCACAGAGAGTTATGAAAGGTCTTAGAGATATAAATAATGACAATAGAGTGTGAATAAACTAATTTCACAAACAATACATAGCCACAGTCACCTGAAGTTTGGATCCCCACCCCCATGATCCATCCCAGTAAATACAAGCAGTGAATGTAAACAAATAAAAGAAACTACAATGGGTAACTGGAGATGTAGAAGAGGCTACTTTACAGGCTTACATCATATAGACAGTCAGATGGAAGATATGTATTACCATTACTTAACAAACATGGCAGTCCAGTTTTGATGGACAAAGAAAATGTGAAATACTTAAACACACATTCGTTGGAAGAGCGCATATAGCAAATGAAAGATGATGAATTCATGGTAGAAATGTTCTCGTTTTTGACCTTTGACCTCTTCATTTGACATTGACCTTTGATTTAACTACCAGATTCATGTGCGTATGCGTTCATCAAATAATGATGGACATACCTGTAAAATAATTTGAAAATAGATTGAATGGTTACAGAGTTATGTGGGTATTCCAGAAATTCTTATTAAAATTATCAAAAAATGCAGAAAATGCCCCAACAATCATTTTCCCGACCTGAAATCTTCGGGAACTTTATGATTCGTGCCTAAGCCAAGTATTTTTTACACATAATTATTAGCTTATTTGAAGATTTTATTACTTGCAGACACGTCTAAAATCGCCGATGGAGATTTTCAAACTCTAATTATTTTAAATAGAGACGGTAAAACATTGTGAATTTTTGGCATGCTGTTCCCAAAATGTTATAGATAATTATAAATATACAAAAAGACATGTCCCATTTCTAGAAAATGTTGATTTTTCTTAAAAAGTTTGATGTTCAAAATTGAACATGGCCAAAAAAGTACATGAAACTTGTAATACTATCTGATTATTTCATAAAAGTTTTATAAAACTTGTTGATGATATAGTAAATGGTGTATAATTTCTGAAAGAAAATATAGTTCTTGTTACTCTGACACCAAATCTGTACCAAATTATTTAATAATGAATGAAATACATGTATTTTCTTATCTCTCGTGTGATGTCATTTTATAAATAATTCCATAATCGGGGTAGGGTTATTCAAATTCCTATAACTTAGTTTTTTCACGGTAAATTTCTTTTAAAATTTGTTTTTAAATCCTGGAAAAGATACAGATTAAGAAAATATTAAGCCTATAATGATTTGAATTGTTGCCCATTAGGGGTCTACTACCTTAAGTCAGAATTGTTTTATTACTATTTTATGTTTTATTACATGTGGTAAAATACAAATGTATCTACTTCCGCCAACATGCTTGTCTCTCAAAACACAATAAGAATTTGTGACTGTCCCATAAAAGAGGGACAATTTCTACGATCCTATTGATAAGCATTAAAGGTATTTTAGATTAACTCCCTTTCAATACTCTTCACAAAATGTTCGTTTTATTTACATTTGCAGTAGGATTTAATTGGATAATTGGACAAATTTTCGCCACCAATGCTAGATGGCGAAAAATACACGCACTAAACTTAAACCACAATATTTCGGGTTAAAAGGGCGAAAATTTGACGGGACGATATAATCCCAAAGTACGGTAGTTAGCAAAATTAAAATGTCAATGAAGCATCGCCATCGACCCTTTTATGTTAACTATTTGCACAATATTACATGATCAATGTGCAGTTTTTTTTATGCCATTACATGTAATTGATAGCTTGTGACATGATTAAGTTGTGTAAGCGTCTTCTTTTATAATGTTCAGTTAAAAACACAGTGCGTACTAAATAAAATGTAGAGAGGCCTAGATTTAACACGCTTAATACACAAGATTATGTTTTAAGCAATTTATTCATGTTATAATAATCATCACATAGAATAAGAATAATACGGCTGAAGATAGTCAATTTAATATTTGCTATAATGTTCCTACTGTATATCTATGAGCTACTATGATTTTCGCACACATTTTCTACTACTCATTCAAGAACTATCACGCAAAAATAAATTTCTTTCTTCCGACTACTTAGTACCTCTAGTAAGTTTTAAGTCAAAGTACCTGGTTATTAGCACATCCCAATGTATAAATTCCTCCTTTTACGTCAAGAAACCAAACCTGAAAATTGTTGAATAAATTGTACAAATTATCATTGTGTTTCATTTTTTAAACTTTTGTGGTAAAATTTTGTTAAAAGTGGTAAAAGTAAATGTTTGAAATAAAGTTCGGCATTCTCACATTCTATTGTTCAAAACTCCCGGACGACGTTATTGGTTGCTTTAGAGTATATATATATTATTGAATTATTAAAGTAAGCTTGAAACTTGTCGAAACAACAATACAATGTCGTTATAAAATGGTCATAGTGAATTATACGGAATAGATCTTTCGTCTATAACTTCGGTAATATGGGATACATTCAAAATATCTACACTTTTTACAACTGAAAATGGTGGTCTTCTTGTTTATTTACAGAGTTCTCACTTTCGAGACAATAGCCGTTTTCGTTGGATATAACGAGCGTTTGTCTACATTGCAAGTATACAACTTTTCAAAAATAACATTTCAACGAATTTTAGATCGAAACAACTGTAATTGATCTTACAAAACAAAGCATTGGCCACACTTACATGTTTCGTTCAGAAATGAAAAGGGTATAATTTGATGATTTTCGGATTTCAAAGTTACAATACTGAAAGTTCTTCATTAAAGTATTTTGCCAATGAAGTACTTATCCACGTCATTTAAAGTGATTATGCTTCAGTTGATGTATCCCTACGTGACAGGAGGAGAAAATGCAACGATTTTGTTAAATGTATTGTATAAGTGTATCTTCAGTTATTCATCATCTAGTTTTATTAAAACTGCAAACACTTTTAGATACTATAACAACCTTACAACTGAAAAGCTCCGTATTATACATAGCCGATGACTTGTACTTACCTCTTTATCTGCACAAGACACAGAACTATTACAGTGGTGTGGGTCATCAACATTGTGACAGGAAAAACAACTCAAAGAATCTAAACAAAATATTATAAAACAGTAATTAAATGTCTCTTGTGCTACATGAATATAAAACAATTACAGATATATTCATTTTGGTATCTTACCTATATTAACAAGCATGTGACTTCATATAATGTACAACGAGAGTCCTGCCTGGTGAATATTGGATTAACGTCCTTTGCTAGGTGGGTAGATTAGTGTTGCAAAAGAAAATAGAGTAAATTTTAATTAAAAATATCTAAATGTCTTTTAGGCAACACCAAATTGGTTAGTTGTTCATCGGATTTTCTACAAAAATCTTGGGGCAAGCGAGCAATATAAAGCATACAAGAATATAAAATTATTTGTTCCATGGAATTAGCTCCGAGCGAAAATAATAACTGGTGCTTGACCTATATAATTAAATAGAAGAAAGGGTTCCTTTAGCTTCCAAAACAAAATGCAACTGAAATAAGGTGAGTAAAAGTATTTTCTTCAAAGAAGTCAGTTCCTAAAACAGAAGGGGAGGCATTGTACAGAATTATAAGCTTTTAAAGCTTCCTCCTTAATTCTGTAAATGGTGGAAAATGACGTAACAGTTTCTCTTGATAAATGACGTCACTGCCTAAACAGAAATTCTCCTGACGCATGTCCAGTTTACTTGATTAATGCGACTATACCACCGACATTGATTTAATTAAATGATTTTGTTTACACGTTTTTAGATACGATCAAGCACTATGTTTTTAGCGCTAGATACATAAACAGCTTTGCTCGGTTCCTCCTATCCCCCCCGCTTTCCCTCTGGTCGGAACAACCCAGTCCTCCACAGCAGGCCATGTAAGATCCTCATAGTCCCGTCAGCCAGAACCATTTGAACACATTTAAGACAATTCAGCACCAGGATATTTCTGGCCAAGTGTGATGAAGTTCAATGAAGTGGATTATGGGAAGAAGTCATATGAAACAACTGTTGACGACGTACGCACGACGGACATTCAGCAATCTTTTAATTTCACCAGGACCACTTCGTGGTTATGTGAGCTTTAAAAGAGTAACACTCACAGTTCTAGAAATTGATATTAATCAGTTTGTCCAAAAGAAACAAAAAAGTTTAGAATTGGCACGTATTCTTAGTTTGGCGTCAATATAAAGACTACAAAACACTTTATATAAATGTGATGAAATAATCATTATTACTCTGAATACTGCATTCTTTGAGCAATCATGATCAGTCCTGGACAGACTGTGCATTACCAAAGGAATATTATTAAATCAGCCTAGTAATTATGCCATGAAGGGGAAAACTATCTATATTGACTCAATAAGCAACTGGTTCATGCGCAGTCATTACCAAATGTGGATTAAATCTGTAAGGCCACATGATAACAGTAAAGTTTAAGAGTCCAAGAGTTATTACCCCTTGATTTATCAAAAATCCATATACATGTAGAACTATGTTGACATTTTTGATTAAAACTTTTCTTCACTAATCAAAGTCGTGGTAGGACAGAATGCTTATGAAAGCAAGATATGAGCCACCTTGGATGACAGACTCAATCAATTGAAAAATTAGACCGTGTCATTTAGAAAAGTATAACACTGATTTACGTTCACCAACTTGAAACAATTTTGACAATATCAAGGTGACACTTCCTAAGTGATTTTTATGTAGCTATATCAGAAGGTAACACTGTCAACATGATCTTACGAGGAAGCTTTAAGGTAGTGGGGGTCTTATGGACTCTATTCCAAAACACATTAAACTTAATATTTATATAATCTACATCTGTCAACCGGCTAGTGTGCAAAATTTAAAGACATTTCACCGTTTAATTACACATTAATTTTGTTTTTTGTTGCCCTACCCCCACTTAAGAAATACTGACCATATTAAAAAGTACCATAACAGTTAAAATAGGTATATTTGCAACTATCTATATATATTTAAATTTTTTCTAGGTTCCAAAAAGTATTACAAGCAATGTAGGATTACAAAACATGTATTATAATTCTACAAGCTTAACATGTGTAACAAAAAAATATGCACTAATGCCAAAAACTAGGGTATACAATTTGCCTAATTTTGCCACGAGACATATCACACATGTACATATACACGACTGTAGCAAAAGATTCGGAGTAAGGGCATCACTATTGGTTATAAAAAAAATTATTAGTAGTATATGAATTGAAATATAAGTAAAAATAAAAATGTTGTACCGTCTACTTTTTGAGATATTTAACTTTAAAAATGAGCACGGTCAATTTTTATATTTTTAGGTAACTGTACAGCTTGATAAAATCAAGGACAATTAAGATACAGTTTTCAAATCTTGTAAAATGGCATAATTTGTCATGTTATTCAATTTGATAACTAAAAAAGAAAAAAATAACAAACAAAAAATTGGCTCCTTCGGGGATTGAACTCAGGACCTCTTGATCTCAAAGCAGACGCTCTAACCACTGCGCCACAATACAAAATAGGTACAGCTATAAAATCCAAAGTATTCCAAATGATCCTTAAACAGGAAGTACTCATTACACATCCACTACCTTAAACACTACATCCAACTCTAGTGAAATTTTGTTTAACAGAAAGTGGATCATGTTGATAAACCTACGAACCTAAATCATTTTATAGGAAAATATTCGTAAACTCTTTTTAAGTCACATTTTGCATTTCATACTGAAGAGACTTTGTTACAAAACGGTATTTAATGTGAACAAGTCGTGATCTTTACAGAAAGGTCGCCATGTTTGGTGAAATTTACAGCACTCCATTAGATGACAGAAAAACCGTGTTGATAGGATTCATTGTTGATTAAACATTTGTCATTTCGATAATTGTTTTTTGATTGAGTGATATGAGTCTACCATTATCCTCTTGTTGAAATTATGTACATGATTTAAATATAACGTATCAGAGTAGAAAGTATCAATTCTTTTGTCAGAATAGTTATTATACGTTCAGGTCGGATGGTATTTCGTAAGGATTTGTCTCTTTTAAGTCTTTACATGTACAGTGTAGATTACTTTGCTTAATATGTGCCTGTTGTTTTGAAAGCATCAGCAATGTCAACAACCGCTATTTTCACAATGTTTTGTGTCCATTGACAGGGATTGAGTGCATATCATCTTTCATTTCAATTTTGTTAAAGCATACTCACCAGAACAACCGTCATTTTTACACTGTTTTGTATCAACTAACTTTCCAGAACAGTCAGTCCCTCCATTTGAAGGTGCTGGATTAATGCAAAACCTCATTCTTGTTTGGGTTCCATTATTACACGTGACATCACAATTTGACCACGATGACCATTGTATCCAGTTTCCGTCAACTAAATATGGAGAAACGATGCAGGTATGACTTTGACAGCACAGAAACAGTAAAAAGCAGCAATAAATGATAGTGAATAAAGAGTTGAGAAACACATTTTGTTACTGCTTCTTTGGCAATATGAAACTTTGTTTCATATTTGCCAGGATTTGCACCAAGCAAGCCTAGTGTGCCTAAATTTTTGTAATCTTTGTACTCTAGGTACGTAGATCTATTGTATATTTAATCAATTTTTGAAAGTCCAAACGTTGTAATTAGTTGTATGCATTTTAACACACAAACAGCTGTCCCGGTATAAAAGCTATCAAATGAAGAAAAGCATTGTTCTACTCCACTACCTAAGCCCTCTAACGACAACTGTTGTTTTCTATCATTCGAGTTTGTACAATGCAGATTTAGAATAATCCCATGTCAATGGTTTAATAACAATACAAATTCCGAATAACCAACATGTTCTCTTTCGGTCATATATAGCAAAATATTTTGTTTCAATACAAGTTGATGGAAACTGGGCTGATTGGTCGATGTGGTCGGACTGTGATGTCAGCTGTAGTAGTGGTACATGTACCCAGACAAGGAAGAGAACATGCAACAATCCTGCCCCTGGCAATGGTGGTCTTGACTGTTCTGGTAGTTCAACAGAAACAAAACACTGTCAAAAGGACGTTTGCCCTGGTAAGCATGTTGACTGAATCCATATTGTTAAGTCATTTTTTTCAAAAAAAAGGTGTGTTCTTTAAATGTCGTTTATGGCTGATTTGCAAGGACATAGTGATAAAATGTGTCATTTATTTCTCAAATTAATTGTTTATGATTATATCAGTACATTAAATATGTTTACCGTGGTCTTTGTATTCACCTCAAATTAAGAATATGTGCAAATTCCGACACTTTCCGAGCTTTGAGTCTTGTTTTTTGGACAAAATGAAAAGAATCAGAATCAAATTCTACCACTGTGAGTGTAACTCTGACATTGCACATAACATAAACCTTTCTTATCTTATTACGGACTGGGTTTGAATTACATTGTGCTTGTGAAGAATACAATAATTATAGCAATGTTTACAAAAAACAAGACCTTAAAGGTCAAAATTTACAATTATCATATGCTTAGAGGATAATACACCTCGAGTAAGATAAGCCTGTTGGCTTATCGTGTCACCTTCGTTAAATAAAGAATATTATTATTATCATCCCCCGCCAAATACGGAGGGATATTGTTTTGGCGTTGTCCACCTGTCCGTCAGTCTGGAGTCATAACTCAAGAACAAATGGGTAGAATTTCATTAACTCAGAATAAGTATACAATAGCATAATGCCAACGTGCACACGCAACTTTTGTCAAGATTGGATTAGTATCTCCAGAGTTATTGCCCTTTAATTGTTATTTTCTTCTATATTCAATATAAAAGCATTACAGTTCTATTTCTCTGAAACTGGTTATCAAAATTAAATTGTAATTGTCTCAAATTATCTAATGATCACTCTTTCTAATATCCACCCCCTCCACTTCCTGAATTTATTAGAAATGAGGCACTTTCAGGGGGTGTAGCGCTTTTCTTAAAAATTCTATTTATAAACTTAAAAAAATATTTTCTGAAACTAATAGTATTGATTTAAATTAACTTTCAACAACTGAGTTCTGTTTCACTGTAAGATGCAGAAAAGAGATTGGGCTCTAATGGGGTGGTGAAATTTAAAAATTCTTCATTTTGCTGAATGGCTTTTCAGAATTTGATTTTGTTTTGCACAAATAATCAACTTTGTATTCTCTAACAACTGAAAATTTAGAAACTGGATTTTTACAGAAATGAGGCCCTTAAACGGGGATGTTGTGCTGTTCTTACAGAATTATTCGATAAAGAATATATCGAATAATTAAGGAACTTGAGAACTCTTATTGTCTGAAAGTAGTAGTACATGTATTGATTTAATTTAACTTACAAAAATTAAGTTCTTTATGACTGTAACTTGAAGAAAAAAGATATCACCTCGGAGATGAGGCCACAGTGGGTTGGTGAAATTAAATTAAATAATTCTGAAACAGACAGAAATACACTTTCCAGTTGTTCTTTTTCAGCTATTTGCTTCAATTGGCGGGGATATAAATTAACTACATTTGCTTGTTATTATTATAATTATTATGATTATTACAATCATTATTATTATCATTAATATTATTATTATTATTATTATTATTATTATTATTATTATTATTATTATTATTATAGGGTTTTAGACCGAGTGCTATTATGCGACTGAGGGCTGATTATACGTCCAGGCCTGGCTCAGTCGTGAAATAACGTCTATAATACATACCAGTACGTTTTGATTCAGTATTCTTACAACATGTATCTGATACGACGGTCAGTATAATGTTCAAGAGTAACTGATCCTAGTAAAACCCTCGTAAAACATGTTCATTCAGTGATAATAATTTTAGTTGGTGTTTTTCCTAACTACATTGTCATTCCTTAAAAATTTTATCGTCACTCGTCGTCTTTTCTCTAGTGTTGATGATATTTTTACTTTCGATAAACTCATGGGTATCTTGTAACACGCATAATTCAGTTTCTAGTTTATATCACTACGTAATATAATGATCTCTTTTCATAGTGATGTCTCGGTGGCGTCCAATTCAATCAATTGATGACGTCATTTGTAGCCTTTGACATCGCGTGTCCCGTTTTCTAAGAGCCCGATTATCGCATAATCGGTCCTCACGCGCGCGTCGATTATTTTATAATGCCTTGACCGTAAAAATCATCATAATACTGTACACATTTGTTACTATCAATAGTAACGTATGTATTATAATACGTTTTACGAAACTTAGTCAAAAGAAGAATAAGTCCTGCTTTACAGTTCATGGAGGATGGAGTCAGTGGTCGTCATGGGGTTCTTGCTCGGTATCATGTGACATTGGAGAGGCGGGATCGCACTTGTTCCAGTCCATATCCTAGTCGAAATGGCGATCACTGCTTTGGTGAAAGCAGAGATGACAGGATTTGTATGCCTGGTGCATGCTCTAATAAGCCTTTAAAAATAGTTTCTGTTGTTGTTAGGTGTTAGTTTTGATATTAAGCTGTATTGTGTTGGTTTGAAAGAGTGTTTTTATTGCTTATTAAACAAAAACATTGCAAAACAATTAATATCCGCTTTTTCATAAATAGTGCATTTTACAGTAAGAAGAATAGTTTATATATAGCGAACATCTGGATGTCCTATGAGTTTATTTATCGCATAGCAAACTTTAATGTACATACACATTCAAATTTAGAAAGTAAGCAAATGATCTAAAACCAAAGTATGTGTGTATGTATCTGTTTTCCATTTTAGAAAAACTTTCCGTTTGAGCGTTGTTCACCATTTAGTTAACAACAATTTAGAGTTCAGATGCGTAGTAATTAACCAAGAAGACTGCAGGCCTAAGTGGTTCATTATACTACTAACAACTAGAAACACAAAATGTTCATTAATAGACAATAAACAGCACCTAAAGGAATATTACTTTGACTTTCACATGACAAAATATCATAACTAGAGTGCAATGATATATTGATACACATGTATAACGCTCAACGGAGTACCACTGCCCATTATACAAGGTCAACAGCAGCGTCACAGAAAACTAAGTAAAAGTACAACCTAAATGTCTCGGTTTCAGGCTTTTTTCAGTATTCTAGAGGCTTTTGCAATAATAATTTCGAAAGAAATTGAAGTAGGTCAGACAGAACGAAGTGAAACAATTAATATAACTTCAGGAAAGAAATTCAGAATCTAAAATAAAAAAGTACATAGCGGTAAACACTGGAATTTCCCCCGGAAATGTGTAAACTACTATGAAATGACAGCACTTACATTTCGTAGTAGTTGAAAAAACTTTTGCTCGATACTTTCTTTTTCTTAGAATTAAAAAGCAAACATTTGGTGAATGTTCTATAAGGGTGGCTGTGGTCGAGTGTTTTACGCTCTGCACTACCGATCCTGAGGTCCCCGGTTTGAATTCTCGCCAGGGCACTAGGCATTTTAGAAATCCTATCAAGTGTTTCCCACCCACGTAGAGATGGAATGGTCATAAACCCGTATGTAGTGCTTTACACTAGGGGTCTTTTCGCCAAAGAGCTAGGGGTCTTATACCCGTATTCCCTTGTATCGACATCTGTCTATTCAACCTCCACCTGACCGGATTCTTGGCAAGTTCATCATGGGAGAAATCCCATGGTCGGCCGTGACTATAAACAACATAATGAAGAATGTTCTTTGATCGTTGGAACAGTGTGTTATCCCTTTGATTTTGAAATGCAAAAAGTACAGCAATGTGAAACAGTAAGAACTGATTAGCAAAATGTCGAGACCATGCACTTATGCTAGAAATATCAATAGAGTATACCAAAACAATCTAAATCTCTTAGCTCGAAAACGTTCCACACTGAATTTTGTGATCATACATGAATGTGCAAAATTATATTGTTTCTTAGCGCATTGTGATGAATTGCATGATTCTCAATCTCATCAAACATTACCAAAGCCAAGTAAGCTATGCAAATATTGTTCGTAATACAATGTACCAACAAGTTGCTACATATTTACAGTTTTTTTCTATAGGCCTATGCATTGGATAGTAAAATAAATGTTCCTGATCCTTACGTAATGCAGACTCTACGTATTATGTCTAGAGAGAAACCCTGGAAATTGTATCCGTCAGTCACTTTTCAGTAATCTAACATAATGATTTTAATAGACTGATTAAACTTTTCAGACGGTGGCTGGTCAGGCTGGGGTAGCTGGGGATTATGCAGTGACAGTTGTGGTGGGGGAGTTCGAAGTCGATTACGAACTTGTACAAATCCTAGACCATCCGTGCTTGGGAGGCATTGTGACGGTAGCTCAGAAAAGGTGATGCCCTGTAATAGACACACATGTTCAGGTAAACGTTTTAATTATTACTAACAGTTCACCTCAACTGAATGAGCAGCTTTAAGCTTATTTTATGTTGAAGTTTATAAAACACTATCAGATTTCAGCTGACTAGTACATGTACATGTTGTAAGTTATGCCAAACATAGTCTGGTACCCATGAAACTTAAAACTGGAAACCGAATATGACACGTGTTTTAATTTATTTTGTGTGAATTTGATTAGGTACAAGATGATTTCGTTAACCAGTAGTAAGTTATAAAAATGTAGATGTAAATATTAAATGTTTGCTTTAGGAAAATATTTCAGTGAGTGATTACGTATTGAATAGGTCACCGTACGGTAAAAAATATTTCAAGTAAATTGTATTATACATGAAACAGTTTCTCGACACTGAAACGATGAATGCTTATCAATGACTGCTGCCTTAATATTAATAAAACAGAGATTTTTAGGTAAGTTTAGCGCTTTACATATTAACTGCATTAACATCAAACAAACGTATAAATATATGTGGAACATTTGTCTGTTGTAAGGGTCATTACAATTCTTATTTATGAAATCACTGGTAACATGCATAAAAGTGGCTTGTATACATATTGCTCTAACAGTTCTAACATCTATTTTACAGAACACAAGGTAGCGTTCACAGTATACGGTAGTACTAGTGGGACGTCGAGCGCTACCATCAGATTTCCGAGTACAATCTTGAACATTGGAGGAGGCTACAGCACCAGCACAGGCAGATTCACCTGTAAAACTCCCGGAATTTATAATTTTGCCGTAACTCTGACAAAACAAAGACGAGACATTGACCAAATCAATGCTTATTTACAAGTAAATGGTTCATATAAACTTCAGCTGCATTCTGATCCTGTTGATAGTGACAACATAGATTTTGGAAGTTACTCTCTGAGTGTAACTGGAAACTTCCACCTAAACAAAAACGATTATGTAGATGTATTTGGTAGTCCAGGATCCTTTTATACTGGCTATAGAACATCCTTTACTGGAGTCTTGGTTATTCCTGATGAATGAGAACAATAAATATCAAAACGTTTCATATCAACAAAAGTCATAAGCATACATGTTTATATACTAGTAGTACTGATACATTTCATTTTACTACAAACTAAATATGAATAGCAAAAATGATTTTTCACCAAATACATATCCACTCAGTATAAAAACCAAACATTTTCATGCAAACACGCCGCGAAGGCCAGTACGAATTTTTATTGATTGTAAATTTTATTAATACATTTCTTTAAAACAAAGATTTTCATGTACCAGTTGTTGTTAATTCAACCTTAAAATTTGTATGACAAGTGAAAATTATAAAGTTCATAAAGTTTCACACCTTGTATTTTGGAAATACATTTGTGTATATGGTTTCTTGGAACTGTTTTACTTTGAAGAGAAAAATGCAATTCTGGAACATGTATTAATACTGATATACCAGATTTCCTATGTTTACTTTAGTTTATACTAATTTATTTTAGCTCGATTGTGAAGAAAGCTTGTAGCTTATCGAGTCACTCTCGAGTCCGCTTCCTGGAAAAACCAGTACTGGTGACATATGAGGAAGTACGGTCGTGACCTTGCTGGGGCTCGAACCCGCAACCTCCTGGATGAACGGCAGACACCTAAACCTCTACACCATCGCTCCCCTCTATGTTTACTTTGTGCAGATGATGTTGAAAATTGTGCTGAAACAGTTTGAAGATAGCAGCAACAATTCATGTTATAGATGAATTTTGGATATGTACTGACATGGAAGTTTATTTAGACAATACTGAAATAATCGTTTAAGCTCCCCAGTGGTGTTTTTGCCACTGACCGTTCCAAGGCGGTGCCCCACTGTGTTCCTTTAATTGTTCGTTTTGTCCTCGTGTGTTTGCTTTGTATGCTAGTGTGTGTTGGTAGTGTATATGTGTGTGTGTACATGATTGTGTGTGTGTGTCGTGTGTGTGTGCGTGTGTGTGTGTGTGTTGGTGGTGTGCACTTCTGGGTGCTGTGGGGTTCGTGTTGGGGAGGCTGCGTTTTTGGTACGTGGCATTCCCTGTTTGATATTATTTTTGTTTTTATAGAAACGGTTATGCGCTCAGAAATATCATCCAAAATATCACGGTACTTACATGTGTAGCTCAACAGAAACTAGCTTCTTAGGCACAAAAAGCTACTTCTACCATTTAAAGGTACATGCACCAAAAACCTTTTGGATATTTTCCTACTGGAGAAATGTTTAAACTGTTTGAATGTATGATACTATGTTATTCAGAAATTATAGAGACTGTGCATAACAAATTCTGCAGGAAACTCTCAGGAGTTAATACTAACAATACTATGACACTGGGAGAATGTGGTAGGTGACCTTTATGTATTACTTACTTAACAAATTGTATTACATACTGGTGCAAACTTCTTCATCTGGCTGATAATAGATACCCAAACATAATTATTAAGTGCTGAAACAGTAAGATGGTATTGGTTGTAATACATGTGTAAAGAAGAATGTTAAAAATATACTGACCCTTAAAAAACTGTGCACTTTAATATTGAGCGTAACCTTTTCGTTTCTAAGTTTAAAAAGATAGATTTTACTATCATGAGTAACAAAAAGATCTTCTATACATTGCAATAATTTACCCAATATTGAAACACGAGGATGTCTTTTGCATGTGCTACCCGTGTAACATGTTTACAAGTACAGATTGTCACTGACCGATATCTTTACTCAGTATGGCTATGCAATAATTAAATCACAGTACATTTGAATTTCACTCATTAACTAGATGCCACAGCTTTAAGAAAATGAACGCATTCTCATGCACTTCTGCAACCGGCGTCAGCGTCTCTGACGTCGCTAGGCAGTTTAACTGCCACAGAAATACCATCATGAACGTTTGGCAATATTACCGTCAAAATGGAAGCGTTAGAGATCTTCCACGATCCGGCAGGCCGAAGATGACAACGGCACGTCAGATGATTATGAGGCAAGTGCACAGTTTCTTTTTTGTGTCAATATATATTGTTTAGTTATGGCTTTGGATTTTTATGGATCTCTCAAGGTGCAGATATCAAGCTTTTTATAAACATACTTTAACAAAGGTTGACCCATTGCAAAATACATCAATGACATGAACAGATAAATTCTTCAAAAAGATGCAGTCACTTATTTTCAAGTTGATATACCATATTCATGGAAATGCACTGGCAAGATTCAGTTGTTCAAGTCACAATTTTAAAATAGAAACGTGTCGATATACCAACATACAAAGGGAAGAACGTGTTTGTGAATATTGCCTAAGAATTAAACGTATACCAGTAGTAGAATGTGAATTCCATGCATTTTTTGTATGTGAATTATACAGTACAGCCCGAGGACAATACTTGTATATTAACTGGTATACACAGTGAAATTTCAGTACAGAGGACGAAGACATTTAAACCGAATGTTTTGCAAAATATGTTTGTAAACGTCTCTGCCGTAAGCTGAAATAATAGTTTAATAAGTGCTTATTATCTTAAAGTTTATGGCACACATATGTAATGCATTGTACATGTGATACATGTGCCTTTTTTTCTTCTGTCTTTTCCCCTTTGTTTTATTGTTCCATTTGCTGTTTGAAAGCCTCATTGTAAATAAGTGTATTGTCTGTACTTTCACTTAATGTGCTGACCTTCATAATATAAAGAATTTATTATTATTATCAACATTTTTATTATTATTATTATTATTATTATTATTATTATTATTATTATTATTATTATTATTACTATTATTATTATTATCATTATTATTATTATTATAATTGTGCTATGCTTATAGAAAGTATTATTTACAACACTTTAATGTAAAGCTGACCGATATGCATATTACATGTATTGCATAATCAGTAATTAGAATCTTAAGTATGTACATAAAAATATCATCTGCCTTGTGCTATGCTTATATAACGTATAAGTTACAACACTTCAATGTAAAGCTGACTGATATGCTGTGTGTATTGTATAATCAGTAATAAAAATCTAAAGTATACACATATGTACTGCATTGTACCAAGCTTACAGTTTGTATTGTTCACAATGACCAGCTTATTGATATGTATATTATATTGTATTGTGGGGCGGTTTACACAGTGAATACCTAAGATAAACCTCTCTGTCACTGTTAGTTTAAGCAGCACTTTAGATCTTTAGTACACACATATATATTGTAATATGCTTACAGTATGTTTTATTCCCAACTCTCCGATGCATAGCTAACATATATGTACATTATATGTATTGAGGTCGGTTTACACAGTGAAAACCTTGAGGTAAATCGCTCTGTGTCTGTTAGTGTAATCAGCACTTTGAATCTTCAGTCCACATATGCAAGTTGCATTGTACTATGCTTATAGTATGTTTTTTCACAACTCTTCGCATAGCTTATTGATATGTATATTATATGTATTGTGAGCCAGAGGCCCTTACTACAAAATAAACTATATTTGAGTATTTGAGTTGAGAGTTTTCTTTTCCTTTGTTGGTATGTACTTTCTGTCACTGTAAGTATTTACATTTGCAATGCAGTGTTTAGACATTTTACATGTCTGATCTTGTGTAGTCAGAACAGTCATGCAGTTATTTTATCTTCCATATAATGAATCAACATTTTTATGAAGAGAACATACATCAATCGGTTGTTCAAAGGCAATGATCACAACTACGATTCAATTAAAGACAGTTCAATATCCCCGTAAATAAAATGTTGAGTCTACAGCTCGTTTAGATTTTCTTCAAGCTCCAAGAAAAGAAGTTTGCAGCTCCTGGTTTCAATATTCAATAGGTCAAGGCCATAATGCCCACTCAGTGAAACACAGTAACACCTGAAACACATGAACTTTTTTTACAAAGACCCTAAGGGGCCAGTATCGCTCTACTGGAATGACTGGACTGTTCTAAGTAAGTTTTGCTAAACTAATGCTATCAAGGAAAAGCTTAAAAGAGTTCACTGTGACCTTTTCCCACTGACCACAAATACAGCACGGACCATCAAATCATCAAGAACAATCAATCTATGAAGTTTCAAGACTGTTGTTGATAATTAGATCTCAAAATATTAGGCGGAAATTATTTTCAAATCTCGGATAACTGTGACCTTGACGACCCACTGACTCAAAATACAATAAGATCGTCCACAGGTTAAATGTAACCTTCTGAGCAAGTTTCATAAAAGTCAGATGTCATTTGTGACTTATAGAATATTATTAAGGAAAAGTAAACGGAGGTCACTGTGACCTTGCCCATTGACCTCTGCCCACAACAACAGTAGAAATCGTATACTCAGCGAGACCAATTTTCCCTTGAAGTTTGAATACTGTTGATGATACAGATCGTAAGATATTGAGTGTTTGATCACTGTGACCCTGACCTTTGACCTACTGATTCAAAATACAATCCTTTGAAGTTTCACTGAAATTAGCCCACTTGTTAAGGAGGCAATGTCTTTAAAAGATTTTAGTATTTTTAGTCCTAGTGGCCAATGTATGCAGTCGAACAAAAATATTTTAGTAATGTATCCAAGAAACAATCTTGTGAAGCCTTGTTTTAGGATGGAGACTATGTCGTCTTCCATAAAACAAAGAATCATTGGAAAAGATGACTGCTCCTTGTTCCAAGACAAGAGCTGTCCATAAGACAGCGTGCTGGATTTAGTTCAGTGCTTGTCAATTAATCAAAATATTTGTCAGTAAAAGGTAAAACAAACTTCTGTGTATTTTCAAGCATAAACAAAGGCCGTAAGTACCAAAATATTGAATAATGAGTTATCTAACTTAATTGTTTGATACCCCTGAACGGCAAATTTTCAAATTAATACTTTAATTGGTAAGTAATAAAACATGTACTACTGTTGTCAGCTCTTGCTTACAGATCAGTGCCATGATGGTATAAAAGTATTACAGCTTTCAATGTAATCTCAAATGGTTATGTCAATAAGAGGACTAGCACGAAAAACTTAACCGAGATTTCAAGTCAATAAAGGGCTTTAATCGAAACAAAATCTTGGCAACATGATCTGGGGTTATGATGAAAGAGGTGTATTGCACGTTTCACAGCAATCTGTCAAAGTAGATTTTACCCAGATTCAATATACTAGTATTTCCTTAGTTGAAAAAGGTGCATAATGCATACAAAAACCATCAAAGATTTATGTACTCTTTGTCAGTTGATAAGAGGTAATGATTGGAAACAAGAAGACGCTCCCCCACTACAAAATAAAACTTTTTTGCCTTAAACAGTTTAGAAAAGAAATTGTCAAAATTTATTTTCATAACAGTTACCTTGATCTTGACCCTAGTGACCTTGACCCAAATTTTTTTTTGCTTAAAACAATTTAAAAACTAAAAAAGATAAATCTATTTTTAGTACATTGTAACAATGACCTTGACCCTAGTGACCTTGACCCTAGTGACCCCAAACTTCCTCTCCAAGCAAGCTACCTTCACACCAAGTTTCATTACAATTGGGCACTCCTAATTCAAGTTATCGAGCGGAAACCATTTTTCCATTTTAACTTACAGTATCCTTGACCCTAGTGACCCCAAATGCCATCCGAAGCTTCCTCTCTACCCAAGCTACCTACACACTGAGTTTCATTGCAATTAGACACTTACAACTTGAGTTATTGAGTGGAAACCATTTTCTTATTTGTAGTAACTGACCTTGACCCTAGTGACCCTAAATGCAATCCCAAGCTTTGTCTCCAGGCAAGCTACCTACAGACCAAGTTTCATTACAATTGGTCACTCCTAACTTGAGTAATTGAGCAGAAACTGTTTTTTGTTTTTAGTAACAGTGACCTTGACTTTGACACTAGTGACCCCAAAAGCAGTCCCAAGCCGCGGCTTCACGCATGCTGCCTACACACAAAGTTGCATTGCAGTTGGTCACTCCTAACTCGAGTTATTCAGCGGAAACCGTTTTTCTATTTTAAGTAACAGTGACCTTGACCCTAGTGATCCCAAATGCAATCCGAAGCTGCGTCACTATTCAAGCTACCTACACACCAAGTTTCATTACAATTGGTCACTCGTAACTATTTTAAGTAAGTTATTAAATGGAATCTAAATGGAAACCAATGTTTGACGCCCGCCCGCCCGCTTGACATACGAGATCGCCATTCTGATAAGCAGTTTTTTTTCCCCAAAAACCTGCTTAATAAGTAGTGTAAGTTTCTATGGTTTTGAAAAATGTGGGGTGGTCTTACTTTGATTTGTTATCCAACTTGGCCAATGTATCATGTCAAGTTTGATAAAGATCTGATGTAAACTCTTCAATTAAGGTAGTACACCCCTAATAAAAACCCCAACTTAAAACTCTTCAATTTTAATGCGCTAGCCTAGGTTGTTAAGCATTGGACTGAAGATCTTTTGAGGTTTTTGGGGGCGTAGGCTCGAATCCAGCCGGAACCAAACATTTTTTTTTACTTTTTCTTCTTTGTTTTCATTATTTTGCACTTTTCTTCATAATGATCAGCATACACATCTCTACAGTCTAATCGTCGGCCTAATTCTACAAACCCGTAACTGATTTTTTGTCGTTTTTAGAAAAATGACTTTAAAGTTTTGATAAGCAATAACTTTTTTATCTTTTAAGATATTACAACCAAATTTCGGGTGCTTTATCGGTGCAATATAAATGTTGTGTATATATAGTTTCTTTAATTTTCATTAAAAGGAAAAAATACAAGAACGAAAAATATTTTTTTTTAAATCACTAAAAAAATCGTTTTGATATTGAAAGCTTAATTCCAAAAACCAATATGGAGATACGGGGGTTTGTGCAAAAAATTTCAATCTAAAATCAAACTTACAGGTTTGTGGAAACCAACATAATACAAAAACGAAAATTGTGGAGAATGTTACCAAGGCATTTTAAACACAAGAAAATGTTACAAGAAAATGAAAAATACACAGGTATTTTATTTACTTAGAAAAACTGTGGACAAATACATGTAAGTTTACATGAAGCAGAACAAGAATCATTAATGTCTTATTGACATAAACAGCTTGATAGATTATCTCAATTATGTCAAGTTTCACACCACAAGCATCCACAACTATCAAAGGTTTGTTTGCACATATCTTCACTAGAGTTGCTGGTTCAATCTTTGTAAAACTCACATACAATTGTTCAAGTACTTTGCATTCCTGTAACACCACGAAATCAGGATCAACAAGATTTATACAGCACGAAACATCTACCGTTCGTAGGTTTGACACACCAAGAAGAAAGCACAATGACGAAACGGGGGACTCCGATAAGTTCAAGGATTGCAACCTATTTAAACTAGCTTGTGCGAAACAAATATCTAATTCCGGAACTGTTGACTCAAATGTTGTACATGGCAGAATCAAATCAATAATGCCCTTTGAATGAAATAGTATTGTTCTCAAATCAGTCGTCTTCAGCTGCAATGGAAATGGAAATTCCACTTCTTTCCACAATACAGAATTTGACTTGATTATGTTGCAGAATTGTCGGCAGACTCTATTTACACTAGTTAGAAGATGGTGAAGGTCAATGTATGATAAAACAACAACCAACAACTCGTTAGGTAGACTGGTCAACTTAAGCCTGAAATAAAAAAAACACAGTTAGGTCCATAAAATTATATAAGATAAATATTTGTTTATTGATGGCTTTTAATAAATGAGTAATATGTTATTTAACTGATTTCCAACAACAACTATTAGCAGCAAGGCAAATATTTATCTTAATTGTGTAATTTGCTGAAATAGTTGTCTGCTATCCGGAAAAAACAATATCCGAAAATAGTGACACTTATGTCAACATCTGTTTAATGTACTTACGACCACCTTCCAATTAATCTAAATGCTTTGTTGTATGAATTTATCAATTTAAGTATAAATATAAATCATTTCAATACTTACATGTTATGTTAAACTTCCTACATCCACTTGAAAAGTATTGAAAAAACAACTCAAAAGTTTGATCCACCATTACAATTAATCACGTGGTACAGAATTAGACTCAGCGATTGGATAACTTACATGTTGGTCTTTGGAATTAAATATTTATGAAAACAATGCACTTACGGGTTTGTGGAACTGTGATTCTACGAATTTGGTTAGTTCTACAACCAAGCAACTACAACAGAGATATAGAGCTTAAGAAGACGAATCCGACGATACCAATATCTCATTTTCGTCAAAAATTGAGTTACGGGTTTGTAGAATTAAGGCGACGTGATCATGATCTGTAGAAATTTCATCAAAATCCTTTAACATGTTCAGTAAATACAATGATTATAAGTAACTGAAATAAAACCTTCAGCACTTTTGACCTTAGAAAGTGACAATGACCTTTCACAAACCAAGTTCAAGGTTTTCGAAGACTGTTGTATGAATTTAACGCCCTTTCCAACTGCAATTTGATTATTTACACAGACGGGCAGTTCACCTAACCATCCTGATAAGAACAAGTAATAGATTCCGATCCTCTGTAAGAAACTCACATGATCTTCAATCTATGAGAGTCTGTAATGATTTCAAGTCAATGACTCTAAACCACTCGTCCATGGAGCGGTGAAAAGACATCACAGTAATATGATCCCTACCAGAAGTGAAAACTGGCCCCATTTTGACACTTACCCTGCAAGGATCTGCACGTGTGTGCATACCCTGCAAGGATCTGCACGTGTGTGCAATCCAATAATCTCCACTGCTTACTATTCAGTCAGTAAATTTTCAGTACAACAAATGGTACAGTCCAGATTAACACAAATGGATCAGTATATTACAGAAATTCAGCAAGTTAGGGTTTAAAAGTTTCAGACAAACAGAGGAGAATGAAACACATGTGATGGGATAGAGAGAAGAATTGACAAAAAACATTCCTCATTTCCCTAACCTATGAAGTGCTTGTAAGTTCATGCAAAACAAAACTCAGTTTAAATAATTACACCGTACCAACAAGCTGTCTAACTCTGATCATTTCTTCTTTCTTTCCCTTCTGTCTAGCTGCTTTGTTCTGTTTTTCTATCCATCTTCTCTCATCTCGGCTACAAAAGCATTCCAAGGAAAGGATTACAATGAGTCTGACACATTGCTATAGGATGTAATACCTGAGTCTGCTTTTCAACATTAACTCATCTTTTCCATTACAGTGCTGTACTTACATACCATAAGTGTATTAAATTTGATCTAAACATCTTGTGCAACTATAGGTATATATACAGTAAATGAAAACACATACATGTATGTGTTAATCTTATGCTACATAAATTATGATATTAAACATATATCAATATACACACCTTAACCCTTAACCCACTGAATATCTTAAATGACCATGTTATTCTTTCAATTTGGAAAGAACCATTAATAGATTAAAAGGGTAATCAGTGGAAATTGACTTTACAGAAAACAGTGTAGATTTATTTTATTATATTATGATCAGACCGCATGGACGTGTAAACTAATCTCGACCTGCAATGATTGTAAGAGCAGAATCAAATACTTCAAGCTGAATTAGATTTTGATAATCTGGTAATGAAGTGGTTGGAAAATTCACTTATACCTAAAGTGTCTCTTTTTATAACATTTGTCATCATTTTTAGTGAGTTGTTCAAAAAATAATTCCTATGAACTTTAATCAAAACATGTCACGCTGTTTTTTGTATATAACGTCAGCTTATTTTGATATTTTTATCTCTGTTAACCTTTTTGCGTGACATGACAGATGGTTACTCAAGACTAATGCCCATAAA
Organism: Saxidomus purpurata; assembly: GCA_022818135.1. NCBI lineage: Eukaryota > Metazoa > Mollusca > Bivalvia > Venerida > Veneridae > Saxidomus > Saxidomus purpurata. Next base: position 31,904,697 of record JAFMSR010000009.1, on the reverse strand, counting down.
TTCAAAGAGACCAAGTCATTACAGTCTAAGACATTGTAAATAAATGGGTTAGTCGGCAGGGTATGTTCATCGTGACTCGTCATATGCCCCCACTGTCTCATGGTGGCTAAAATACCCTATACATGATAAAACACTCACTTTTCTCCCTTTTCTTTCTCTTCTTCATCCAGGTATGACAATTTTCTCCTAGAGTCAAACTCATACCTGCCAAAATGTAACACAAATACTAACAGAATCTATATCATAAGAAATTATGAATAACTATCTGCAATATGAAGTCACAACATAAATGACCAACTGACAGACGATCTCAAGGTCTAGGGCTAAATACAACAAATATGTGATCTCTGAATGGTTAATTTTTAAAGCTGGATTGTCACTTACCAATTAATGAGACTCCTAACTGCTATGGAAATCATGCCTGCAGAGTCACTATTACTAGTCAGCATTTTAAAATGTTATACATGACTTCTGCAAATAAATCAACAGCTCTAAGTCCTTTATTGCTCTACTATTACAAAGTTCTCAAGCTATTTCAAACACAGACATTTAGAACTAGACTCTATAATACAAAAATTTGAAATACATTTTTCATAATATAGACACGATATCTGAGAACTAGAAGATAAAGTCAGGTCTAAAGCTACAAACCAAAACCCGTAAAATCTATTGACTTCTTCAAAAGTAGAACTTGATTCACCTATATCAGGCACTCTTTTTTTATTGGACCATCTGAAAAGAGTAAGTTTCAAATGAATGTAAAGGCATAAATCTTACAAACAGATGTCAAAATTGTTTACAACCCTAAAATATTTTCTCCTGATGCACTATGGTTGTACATGTAACATCAATTCTGATTGGTTAATATGTCATTTAAATTTGTAACTGTTAAATAACGTGTATACGTATATTGAAACAATCATGCAACTTTTAACATTTTAGCAAATAGTTCATTAGAGTAGGATTAACCGCTTAGTGATTTTGACATTTCCAACAATATATACAGGTTTTTAATGGTCGAACAGTTTTAACAGCGAATAATATTTGCTCCCATTAAAACCTGTATAATTTATACGGTCACAAATATCCAAATTACATGATAGTTTTTAATACAAACAGAAATAATATCAAACAGGGAATGCCACGTACCAAAAACGCAGCCTCCCCAAAAACGAACAATTAAAGGAACACAGTGGGGCACCGCCTTGGAACGGTCAGTGGCAAAAACACCACTGGGGAGCTTAAACCGGTTTATGGTGCGCACCCAACCTCACTCTTACCCCCACCATGTTCCAAAGTCACAGGACAGTGTAAATAAAAGTAATCCCTGCTAGGTGAATCTCTAACACACGCAATGGAAACAAAAGGCATGGTATGTAAAACACAAAAATGCTCGTGTATAAATATATAAAAAGCAAACCTTGAGAACCAAAAAACGTATGTACTCAATGCCTTTGCAGAAGGCAGAGCACCAAGAGAAACACCCTTAAGGGCCCGACGAAACAGGCCAGAGGACAGAAATCAAAACAGTTTCGTCCCAGTGGGATTTAAAAACTTTAATATCATAATTAGGTACTAAAATATAAGTCAAAACATACACAAAATCACAGTTAAAATTAAGTTTGTGAAATTTCCTTCTTCAAATTTGATCTTTCATGTACTATGTACCAGCATCATCTGTGATACAAATATATATATATATGAATTTAAATATATGTACCTGGCATTTTCTGCAAATACTGGTCGGAAGACTTTAAAGAAATTTTCCTTTGAGTTGTTATTTACCGATGGGACACTATCATAAAACTGACGGTCTATACTGTCGTAAGACTTTCGCTTCATTGGATTTCCTAGTGTTTCCCCAAGCTAAAAATAAAATCAATTTCTGGGTCAACAGCTATTAGTATTGTTTCAATACATAAGTTTTCCATGACAAAATATAAATAATTTTTTTCCAGGAAGTTACAGTCAAATTAAATAATTAAATGTTGTTAGTTTAATTTAATCAGTACTACATGTACTAGATTCAAAATTAAAAAAATACCAAAATGTCTTTGATTATATTTTAAGGAACCTGTGAGCTAGGGGTGCCATTTATTATGCAAATTCTTATTTTGAATTAATTCATCAATGATTATTGAACACCCAGTTACAAGAAGTTGTAACATTTGGTGTGCATAATATCGATTGATTATTGAAGCTGAAAATGGACTGGGGTTAACATGTCATCTAATAGAATACTTTATGGTTGTCCAGGAACTTTTGGAGGGCACTGTATGATGCAAATTTCATTGTGATAATGTATATCAATTGACACTGCAAAATCATTTTCAGTTCACAGGACAGTACTTTTCAGTGTATTACTGTATAACAACACTCATATCAATGGCACTTCAATCTGTAACGAGTCTTGAATGTGGGATGATTTAACTTGGTTATCCTCTTTTAAAAGGTAATTACAACGTTGGAGTCAAACTTCAAGTTTATCACCGAACCCAAGATTAAATTGTAACAGATAGAATTTTGTCTATTTTCTCTATCAAAATAACACTATAAAAAGCATGCAGACGACATGACAGAGAGACGCTTTTCATTCCACAATATAAATGTGGGAACCCTACTTTAAGTCATCATTATTTTCAATCCTATATTTGCACCCGGACCATTTCATATTTTCACAGGTTTTTAACGATTTTATTCCGTTTTTGGTAATTCAAAGAATTTTCATGACAAGAAACAGAATTTTGAAAATTCCCAATATTTCCCCATTTTCTGGTTCTGTGGGGACCCTGAAAATGGCACTGTCACAAATTCAAAAGTAAAAGAATAAGTGATGTCATTAGATATAAAGGCAATAGCTTCATGTACCTCTTGTAATGCACGTGAAATAATCATCTTCTCCATCGCTGACCTTCAGTCCACGTGCACGTCTCTTGTCAGGATGATGGTGTAGTACTTTCCGCTTATCTGTAACAAACACGTTTATATAATTTTATGATTTCTAAATATAAACCTGTGCATAGATGAGAGTCTCTCTGAGTTCACTTCTAGCCAATCAAAAGCTGGATAACTCAAACCGGCCTAAATGATATTTGCACCTGGTCCCACCATTATGATATCTCTTCCCGAAGCTAGTTTTAAAAGATGTATTTTCAAATAAAATATTTTTCATATAAGTTTCATCACAGCCACTGGACTTAGAGGAAAGGATCTATCCTCTATTAGTACTACCCTGGGCTAGTATTTCAGGGATTGTTAGTTCGATCCCCCACTTTTGGATTAGACCTTAAACCGAGGTACCATGTATTAGTTCTGTACAAAAGGTATGTTAAAGAAGCAGGAATACTCTGGAACACAATGACTGGGCTTACTGAGACATAACTTAAGCAACTTCATTTATGCTTGAATTCTAGTCTTGAACATCATGGTATCAAGAGCTAGAGTTAAACCTGAAACACTGTATACTATACAGCTATGACTTTAACTACATTGTACATACATACAGCTGGTATGTCAATAAAAGTCATTGTGCAACAAAATCAAAGTCAGAAAATACCTACAAGCCTTTTTAATCTGCGCATCAGTGACTTTAAACCTCAGTTTCTCAAGGCCAAGAACTGCATAATGTTCTTGTTTCTGTAAAAGAGCAATAAGAGATTTATACATCTCTACCTTGTATCATCATCAGCAACAGCAGAATCAACAAAAGTTCTGTCAACTGAAGCATTTAGTAAGAAGTTTTCCTGATCTATCGAAATCAATGCACATTTTGGGATTTCCATTTTACTTAATTAATACCATTACTGAAATGTTATATGATAATTCTAACAGTTAATGTATTTTATATTGTTGTAATCATATTTTAAATTACACCCAGTTTTAGGCTGTGCCCCTTTAAGAACAAAAACAATCAAGCATTTAAATATTTAAAGACAACAACATGCATCATTTAAATAAGCTGTGTGAAGCCCTGCAATACCTTCCACTCCTTAGGCTCTAGACTAAGTAGAAGAGATTCATCTTCAGTGACATTGTCATCATCATCTTCAGTTTCTGATGAACTGGAAATTGACAGGGAATGCTGGGATAGGGAGTGCTTGTGTCGGCGACGTAAGCACAGCCCCTCAAACCATCTTCCTACTGGCTCTACCTCTAACTTTGTACATGCTGTCAAGAAAAACAAAATATATCAATACCTTCAGCTGACCTGAAGTTTCCACCGAAATGATTCACAGTAAGTCTGTTTTAGCATAATTGTGATTGATGATCGGAGCACTAACAAACATTTGTACTATATTTTATGCCTTTGCCTCATTTAACACAATGGAAGTCAGAGTGCGCGCACATGCGAAAGTGGTTTCTCATCCAATAACCGTTTTAAACTTTGTTGCTAGGGTCATGTCAATCGGATCACTTCATCGATTTTTGAAGGAAGCTTAAAGGAAACTGCTGAATATACACATTCATGCTGTTTTCCGGGAAATATCACAACCATATAAATAGTTCGGAAAATCTCTCATTATTAATAAAAAATTGTCACTTTTTACTACCTAATGATAAAGCGTTGCAAACGCTTTTCAAATTCCAATATTAACATAATAATTATAGTGTAGCGATGCCGTAAAACCAGCATTTTCAATCCATTTCATCCAAATTCATACCTAGCTGTTTGCTTCTATTATTGATTCTAGTCTTAAGTTTTATATTCATGTTTAGTATGTCATTAAAAAAAATCAACGGCAACTGAGAGCGAGCAGTATTGTTACACAGTATTGTATTGTAATTGTATTTTATTTTATTGCATTGTATTGTAAATAATTACAACTTGCGATCATTTCACACAAATTATCTTTTCTAATTGGTTATTTCTGCCCCAGCGCCTGCTTTTCATAGCACGATGAACGCAGGTACGTATTCATAGCTTCTCATTAATATTCATGACGTGCTACTTTTTCATTCATAAAATCGTGTACGGATCCAGGGCATGTCACCAAACTAAAACACTTGGAGAAGTAAAAAGAAATGGTGTTTCTCACCTATGAGATACATATTTCCGCGCATTTACCGGTGATACATAACCTTATCCTTCACCACTAATCTTTCATCGCTGCCGGACTATTGTTACGGTTATTATGAGCAGCCAGCGCATCACATAAAAATCGAAAAATGACTGTAATTTTTTTTAATAAACATAGGGTTATGGGCATTCGTTTACTTAGTTAGATCATTTGCTATCCATCTATAGCAGTTTCGAAGTAAAATTCGAGAAAAGTTTCATTTTTCATCCCAATCCTGTATTTACACTTATTTCTTCTTAATTGTGTGAAAATGCGATTCAAACGGTGAGAAAATATATCTACCATATCCATTGAGTTGTTGATAAGGAAATCCCACCCTCGGGTTGAGAACTTGAGATATGTCCAAAAAACTTCGTTCTAGCAGTAGCAGCTGGCTGCTGTCCGCCATTTGCATTATGCTAATGAGTAGTGGCGTTATGACAACCACATTATTGCGCGACGAAATATAAAAATAGAATCCGTGTAAGTGATCACTAAATAATTTAAACGAATGTCTTTAATCATAGTAAGTTGTAATTCTAAGATTGAATGAGTTTTTTCTGCATTTCATGAGTTATGAACTATCAGAAGTTTTACAACTAATTTTAACATAAATTTGGTGTTTATGCAAATTAAGTGTAAAACTTCTGACAGTTCATACCTCGATGAAATGCAGAAAAAAAACACATTCATTTCTTAAATGAAGTCAATATTTACAACGCATTATTTAAAGCTACTCGCTCACAGTTTAAGCTGAAAAAAAAATGATATATTCAAACATACAGTGTAAAAGTAGATGCTTGAATCAACAAAGTTAGTAAAAATCTAGGTAGCAATTTGCAAATGTTGGTTTGATTTGGTTAAATGGCACAGCTACGCTATATGTTTATATTGAAATATTCAAAAGCGTTTGTAACGCTTAATTATTTGGTATTATTTGGTATACTATCAAAATACAGGTAAACCCGACAGGAATTTATACTGAAACCTCTTTATTCGACTTTTCTCTCTAAAATATGTTATTTTCAGAGAGTTTGGAGAACTTTATTTATTCACTAAAATCTGAGAGCGAGCAGCTTAAAGCTTAGAGTAATACATGTACTACTGTGTTTTTATATGAGTGGTAGACGAAATGCCATAATCCCTGCACTACCTTGTAGGTTTTGATCTATACAATCCAGTCATCTAGACTTTGTAACACCCAATATGTAAATAATATTTTATAATTTTACTGCACTTGGTGAGAGTAAATCTATATTAAAATATTGATGCTTTAATACTATTTTCTTTAAAGAACAGATCCATATTATAAAAAAATTATTTTTCTAGATTAGTTTTTGCCTATTTCAGTAGAATATGTGTGAAATGTAAAGCGTTAATATTATTTCCTTGTCTCGTATATCATTGCAGTTTCTGATCGAAAGCGTTTCGAAAGTTTTATATTTGGAATTTGATTGCAATATGATTGTCTCAAGACATGTTTAAACTATTTTAAGAGACCTGCAGAAGCTGCATTTTTGTAAATAACTCATTTTTGCTCATAACAATATAATGTAAATTATGTCTTTACCGTAGTTTGTCATATACATGTACTCAGAAATAAAATGTGTAGTATGAAGAGTCTTGTCTTTGTCCTGGTTAACCTGTTCAGGAATCATTGTGTCTTTGTCGAATTTTCAAATTAGCAAATAATAATGATAATAATGATAATAATAATTCTTTATTTCATTAAGGTATGCACATGAACGTGTCTCACAGTCTGTGTCATCTTATGCTCAATAAATGTGCTATGTAATTTTACAATCCTTCCATGCATGACAGAGTTACCATGCATGCAGTGTTCCATTACATTTCAACACTAAGTGTGACCTTGACATTTGAGGTAGGGACATGGGTCTTGCACGCGACACATCGGCTTGATCTGCTGATCATTTGTGCCAAGTTATTTTAAAGGTCCAATACTAACGAAAGCGAAAATTCAAATATACTTTAAAAAACACAGAAATAAGTTATTTTTAATAAAAAATGAAAGTTGGTATGTAGAAATTCTAAATAAACTCCAGTACATGTACAATTATTTTTCTATGCGTTATGAACAAAGTTAAAACGATCTGGGTAGTCATTTTGTCGAATCACTGAGATTTCAACATAATAGACATACTTTTCTTAGTGTTCCAAAAACTTTCTGTAAATGTTAACCTTCAAATCTTCATTATTTAGTGTCTTGCATAAGGTAATGTAATTGCCATTGAAATAACTGTCACTTAATTTTCGCTTGATAGTGGACCTTTAAAATCCTTCATTGTATGACAAAGTTATAGTCCGGACACAAATGTATGCATATATACAGAATTCCATTACCTTCAAACTCTAAGTGTGACCTTGACCTTTGAGGTAGCAACGTGGGTCTTGCACGCGACACGTCGTCTGTCTTGATGTGCTAGACATTTGTGCCAAGTTATTTTAAAATCCTTCAATGCATGACAAAGTTACAGTCCGGACACGAATGTGTGCATATATGCATATATAGAGGATTCCATTACATTCAAACTCTACGTGTGACCTTGACCTTTGAGCTAGGGGCGTGGGTCTTGCATGCGACACGTCGTCTTGATGTGCTAAACATGTGTGCCAAGTTATTTTAAAATCCTTCAATGCATGACAAAGTTACAGTCCGGACACAAATGTATGCATATATAGAGGAATCCATTACCTTCAAACTCTAAGTGTGACCTTGACCTTTGAGCTAGGTACGTGGGTCTTGCACGCGACACGTCCTCTTGATGTGCTTGACATGTGTACCAAGTTATATTAAAATCCTTCAATGCATGACAAAGTTACAGTCCGGACACGAATGTGTGCATATATGCATACATGTATATAGAGGCATCCATTACCTTCAAACTTTAAGTGTGACCTTGACCTTTGAGCTAGGGACGTGGGTCTTGCACGCGACACGTCGTCTTGGTGTGCTAGACATTTGTGCCAAGTAACTCTAAAATCTTTCAATGCATGACACAGTTACAGTCCGGACACAAATGTGTAAGTGGGGACGCACAGACGGACATACGGACTTTGTGAGATTATCCCTTTGATCTTTCTTTGATCTTTTTTAACCCCACAATAAAATTATTTAACCACAATACCATTATTAACCACAAAATGACGGAATGAACTCAAAGAACCTCACAATGCTTAGTTGTACCTAAACCCTTACCCCATTATGTCTACTGGGCATGTACGGACAGATGGACGGACGGACGGACGGACGACTTTACAAATGGGCATTTGTTGGGTACTTTCCATTGCCTCTAATGATAAGAAAGTAGCCAACAAGTCCCTATATAAAGTATTAAAAGTACCCAATATATGCCCCTTTTTTGTTGGCTACCTGACGGAATGAATGATATAGTACCCAATATATGCCCATATGCGGGCCCGGACAGACAGACAGACGGACGGTGCGCTTTTAATATACCACCCTTCGGGGGCATAAAAAAAACAGAAGAAAAAAGGCCCATGTATCAATCATTCCTAAACATACACAAAATAACACATACCTGACAAACACTCTGAGAATAATGAAATAGTATTTACGGTGGCAATACAATTAAAAGTAAAAATCTAAAACTATAGCATTCATAGAATTCATATTATATTGACATTTATTATATACCTATTAATGTTTACCTTAATTATATTTCGTATTTGCGCAGTAAAATACAACAACCCGTTCCGAATGTGTAAGCCAACAGTTAAATAAAGGGAAAATCCTCCTCTCTTCAGTCCATGTATTGTATTTCTGACGCAAGGCAGAGTGCATGAAATAGACAATAAAGTCTCCGTCATTCCACTTTGACACAAAACAAATTATGTTGAAGACTCTGGTATGGATACATGTTTTAGTTACTTGTTTCAAAAATGAACTATGTCTCTAAAAAAAAATGGAAATCATAGACATATCATCGCTCTTACACTTTAAGCGACTTTGAAAAACAGGTACTAAATCACATAAACATGTATTACCGTTTTCGTGTTATTTACATAACTAATGAAAGATATGAGTCTGAATATCATCGTAGTTTGATAGAGGCAACACTACTTGCATAGCGTCATATAGAATACACTGAGTGCATATAATTTGATACCAAGCAAATCTGTTACTTTGATTTTCCTATTTTATTTGATGTTGCGAATATCTATTTTATTCTTATGACAGCAGTTTCCATTTGTCTCTTTCTCAAGTCGTACATGTATTATAAGACAGATCAACTGTATAGTTTATGTCTGATATCTTTATATCCTTCCTCACCTTCTTTCATATGTTCTTAATTAATCTAAACATTGTTGCTAATAAATGATTTGATACTATAGCGGAAGAAACTGAACTAAACAAGTAGAAATCTTTTTCTATTTCTTGTATAATGTCAGGTTCGTGCTGTTCAAATTAAAATATAATCTTTATCAAGAACCTTCACCACAAAAGAGATTTTATACTGTAACGGTAGAAACTAAACAAAATAAATAGAATTGTTATTCCTATTCAAATATAAGGTCAAAGGCATGCCAAACATAATTAAGACTCTACCACTTAAAACAGATTTGATATTATATAAGCAGAAACTATACAAAGTAGATATAATTTCAATTCTTTTTTTCAAATATGAATGTAAGGTCAGTCACGTCAGACATCAAACTCTTTCACTGACTAAAAGTTTGAAATTAAACAAAATAATTCCTACATGCATTCATATATAAGGTCAATGTCACGTCAAATACTAGACTCTTTCAGTGACGAAAGCTTCGATATCATGTCGGCAGAAACAAAATAGACATAATTTTAATTCCTACAAGAATTCATATATAAAGTCAAAAGTCATTTGAAATACCAGACTCGTTCACTGACCAACGCGTTGGTATTATATAGACAGAAACTCTTGTTCACATTCAAATTCAATTTAATTTAATTTATGCTCGAATGAAACGGTGGAACATCGTTTTCTTATCGCGGTTATTCTTCTGAAAAATTTCCTTCATTAACTCACCTGAGCACGAAGTGTGAGCGTTTGTGATCGGCCTGTGTCCGTCGTGCGTCTTCAACAATTAGGGATTTTTTACTGTAGACGCCACAGTTTTGACCTAATCTTTTTGAAACTTAGTCAGAATAATTTACTTGTAAATATCTCATTCGTGTTCGAATATGGGTTACACTGGGGTAATAAGTAAGTCACGCTGTCAAATATAAGAAAAATTATGTTTACGTAATATAGGCTGCATTTGCCTTCGACAATTCGAGAAACATGTTCAGAATGATTGTCTTATCGACTTCTCGAATTAATACAGATATGGATCGTGTCGTTAAAAAATATAGGTCACTAAGTCAGATACATGTATAAGAAAAAACATGTATAACGTAAACTGAACTCTAGATCAAGTTTGGATATGGGTCATGGAACCATTAATCTGTAGTCTTATTATGCAAAAATTGCAATGCACTCAGGTGAGCGATATAGTATCATCATCGCCGTCTTGTCTTTGTTGAACGATCATAGTATACCTTAACTTTTATGATCAGAATTTGGAATCGTTCGCTACCTAAAAATTCTGCGTTAACCTTTTGTGTATTCAAAACTGCAACCAATATAATAAAATACCATGAGCAATCTCTGGACCCAATAACTTCATGTTTGAGACAAAAAAGTTTTACTGTTTCACCATGAACCTTTTTATAAAACATTTTATCCACACCGCTCCAAGTGCACGGTAATGAATACTCTCCTGCACCGACCAGCACGTGATGTGCACATAATTTTACCCTCGAGTGTTACCTAAAATATTAGTTACAGACGTATTATGTTACTCTAAGCAGACCACAACGAGAATGCCTTTGGAGAGCAGTTCTAATGAACCTACGACTAGCGGAAATGAACTCAAATGTCGTAGTTAGTCCTCTGCCGATAACAATTAATCCACTTCCGTTACATGTGCAAGTCCACAAGAAAATCAAAATGGCGGATTCGTGTTTTCCGCTCGATCACTTGATTCTCAAACAAGGAAAAACTCTTCACTAAAGACATAAACAAATGACTATGTCATTCAATAACAAAACAGCGGACCTATTTAAAATTGCGGAATTAACCATAGAACCATGGAACGATATTCTCTATACAATGCAAACATTTAAAACAACGGGATAAAATGGCGCAGAGTGTCGCCGATGCAATTTGTACACATTTTTGACGTGCTCGTATTTTATTTCTTGTAATTTCATAAAGATATTTTGATTTATTTGACATTCAGACCTTAAAATGCACAATTGTCCCGTCGCAAATTTCTACTCGCACTCATTAAAGAGGGCATACTATGAAAAAAATATCGACTTTGAAGGGCTTTAAAAAATTCGATTTTTACTATTAATTATAAATTCTGAGTGCATGTATTAGTGCATGCTATTCATAAACATTTAAGAGCGATGCATACTTTCTCAGTGTTTAACGATTAAATTTGATTTTGTGTTTGAAATAATCTGACTTTCACCCATTAGCCCTTACTTGAAATTCAATGTAAATCAGTAAATTCAAGTACAGAGAAGGAAGACAGATAAACGTAAACGATATGTATGTCTTATTGGAAGCCTGTCAAAGACAATCCTTGACTCGTTTCTTCGAAACTTTAACTCGAATATTGCTCGCAATCGTTTAAAATTCGCAACTTTATTCATTTATTTTAAAATGTCATTTGCATTTAAGAAACCAAAGCACTTAATTCAAAACACCTGTTGTGCTAACTGCTAATAGTCTACTTATATACATATATACAGTTATTTCTCAGATGATGTAATACAAAATGATACAAATGAAACAACATTATTTGATCATTTGCCTTTGATAGAAATACAAACATCTGTTTTACATCAAATGGATACATTTAAAAACTCGCAATAGGTGAGATAAAATTTGTTGTGTCAGCAAAAATAGGGAGTTGTGTTTTTTCGATCAATAAAGGGAAGCGGAAGTGACACAAAAGTAGTGCAATTAAATATACGGTTGTGTAGTGTCTGTAAATTTGTTCGATCCTCCTGAATAAACGTGTCAAAGTAAAGTTGTGTCACGTGTTCTTGTAATAAGTTTTCGTGATATTTTTGTTATTATGTGCTAAATCATATAACGCAAATAAACTGTAGATTCGATTTTAAGGGGAATAATTGTGAATGTACTGCGTGTTATTGCTTTACACAATTATCCTTCCTGTAAACTGAAAGCACATATAACTGCACAAATCACTGTCATATATAATCTTCAATAAAGGACAGGTCAGTTTACTTGACAAATAACAGACACATAAAATGAAACAATTTTTTTTTAATTTGTATTAAAAAGCACACATTCAAGTGTATATTATATATGTATCTGTATATAATGGTTATCATATTCAATGTGGAATAAGAAAAAGGTTCACAAACACTACCATAAAACAAGTTTTAACGTTAATGCAAGTAAACGATGGTCATTATTTAGTGTACTACTTTGTTTTGTTTTACCGGAATTTCATGACATATGCTGTGGACTAAGCTGAAATATATTACAATAACGTTTTTCGCATTCTTTGATTTCAAGTTTTTTCTTACAGTAAACTCTGATGTCGAAAATAAACGCGTTACTAATTGTTATTTCATTCATACTGTCGCATCACTATTTAAACAAAAGTCAGTTTATCGTTTGACCATAGCACATTTAACGAATCAATATTAAGTACATAAAAACTCAGTGTAGCAAACAGTCTTTATACTACAAAAGTGTACACAAATATGTCTAGATGACTGCCACATCTCCGATTCGTTTTCCTACTGTGTAAGGTCCGATTGTACTTCCATTGTATTTCCACTTCACGTTGACCGTACAATCTGGATGTACAGCTGTCATTGTACCAGTCACAGGCAACCCCTGAAAATGATAACATTCTCAACGTGACACACTTGTGATGTAAATATATTATACCGTGCTTCTTCTGTACTGTAACAGAAATAAGTATAACAATATCTTCAAACACCAGATTCGTAGTGTAATTGTTAATATACCTGAACATGTAACTAGTTACATAATTGTACTATTTGACCGAAGCTTGGTGTTTTGATTGGAATAATAGTTACATAATGTTGATAAACATTATAAGCATGAGACACGTTCTTCCGTATGAAAGGTTAACGTTTTGGAAATTATAGTGTGTTTTAACATTCCGAATGAAAGTGAACTCGAGGTCGAATTATGATATTTAAATGTAAAGTAATCATATTTGCATGTATGATATATTAAAATATATTATGATGACTGATATAGATTAAGCACGTGGATAAACAAACGATAAATAAAATATGTCAAGAAATTGCAAATAGTTAACTAAAGGAAGATCAGGTAAAATAATTCGCGACAGAAATAGTTTGAGAATAAAACTGATCAATTAAAAGCAGTGCCGACTAAACACGGCTAAGATATGTCTTACTTTCAAGTCGAAACGTAAGTTGTGAAATGGTTAATAAGAGAGAATAATTCAAAAGCATAATTTACTGAATAATTAGGAAAACACCCATAACTTTTTTTAACAAACATGTAGCTGTTGCCTCAATTGCTCCTTTTTGCAAAAGAAAATACCTCAAAATCATGTATTATAAAAAAGCAAGCGAACAATATGATTTTCGTTGCCACGTAGGTAAAGCATAGAAGTTTTCGTTTATGGAAATCCTAATGGAAATCCTATACTTGTTTTATTCAAAAGTACAATATAGAATTTCAAAGGCAGTGAGCATATCACAACAAAGTTTAAAATGACATTTAATTTTTTAGTTATATAATCAGATAAACTTATCACGTCCCGTATTTTAACTCAAATTATAAAGAAGAAATTAACTACAGCTGCTTTATATGATAACTATTTATATGATAATTTCAACTGTTACAATTTTTCATCGATGAGATGAAGAGGAAAACATAAAAGTTGTGAAACAAATACAGGTGAGCGTTTTATAAATATTTTTCTAGTTATAGATAGAGTACCGTTAGCGATAATAATTATGCTAATTCGATGAGGCTAAGATTTAACACCACAGGGACCTGGTTCAACCCCAGTCATACCAAGTTTTAGATGTATACCTAGAATATCTTAAATGAATGCATTTACGGAAATGACACTTACAGCTAAACCCCGAGGGCATATAATCCTATGAATTCTATAATAATTGAATAATTTATTATGTAATCTATGTATCTTCTTCGAGAGCATTTGTAAACAAAATATAATATTATTACATAAATCAATTAGGTGGATATTGCATTATCAGTGTATTGATTACACCCCCGAAGAGATGTTATCGTTTTTCAGGGGAGAGAGTGTGTATCTCAAGCACGATAAGCTACTAGCATTTTGTTTAAGTTATAAAACA
>JAFMSR010000009.1:31856582-31889704 GCA_022818135.1 Saxidomus purpurata | reverse complement strand
AACGTTTGAACAAGGAGGCAGCCATGGAGGTATAAAAACTGCTTACAATGATTGTTCATGTCAGAAACTATTTGACTAAAAGGATTTAATCTTTTTTTAAAAACACGTAAAATTCAAATTTGCGTACAAGGATATATTATTGATCTTTATGTATGAACAAACAATGCATTATTTTCTTGAAATGTGCATACTTTTGCCTATATAAAATTCCCAAAATAGAATGTGTCATTATTATTTATAGTACAGTCATCCTAGCTCAAAAATATGCTAAAGTGGGAATAAATTTGAACAGAAATGAAACATGTATTTTCAGTATCACCAACATCTGTAGTTTCAGAAACCACAAAGTTCCCAAAAGTTCCATTGGTGGAAATAGTTTATTTGCATGGTCAAGGTCACGCCCTTTAAATGTTAAATAGGGTTAAGTTTACCATTACTTATTGCATCTTTTGCAATATTTTTGTATATTTTAATGGTCTTTGTATTATTTCTTTCAAACATTTTGATTAGCAATCTATTCTAAACATTTTACAGACATTTTTATACTTGACCTCTAGCTGAAGGTCAAGGTCAAATGGTTGTTTTAAGTAACAAACACGTAATTTAACTTTGTATTGCATGGTCATTTGTTTATTTTCACTTTTCACCTGTTCCTTCTTTTGTTTAATGAAAACTGACTACTTTTACATGCAAAACTATTTACAGTGATAAGAAATAAAAATATATGCTGAATGAAAATATATAAACACTGCGAAGAACAAGTAAAAGACTCCTACCTCCGGTTTTAAACTTCTTATTTTGTCATATAAAATGTCTGGCTCGATGCTAACGCCTTCAACCAAAAGGGCGAAGTTATCTCGAGTCAGCAAACAAAACCACTTCCGTTATTATAATAGAGGCAAGTTATGATGTAACAGATAAATACACAACGTAAATCAAAGCACTGAAGGGACTTGTGTTGCTCGGGAATACAGATAGGAATAATCGTTTTTCGAAAACCATAAAACTAATTTTGAAAACCTTCGTCATCTGATTTTATTCAAGTAAATCTATGGTATTTAAATCAAGGTTTACTGCCATTTTAT
Organism: Saxidomus purpurata; assembly: GCA_022818135.1. Taxonomy (NCBI): domain Eukaryota; kingdom Metazoa; phylum Mollusca; class Bivalvia; order Venerida; family Veneridae; genus Saxidomus; species Saxidomus purpurata. The sequence continues at coordinate 31,888,619 of JAFMSR010000009.1, read as the reverse complement.
GTTGAGGTATGGTAATGTCTACATATTTTTTCTTTTTGCAGCAAATATAATACCAAAACAAGAAATTATCAGTGCTCTCATTTTCATTCACAAATTCTTCATTATTGAAGACAACCGTACTTGGCAGATGCTCTCTTTATTGAAATTCCCTATTAAAGACTATGAAGGATATTAATGTATGTTGCCTGACATCAAATTACAGAAATTCCCACTTAAATCTTAAAAAAACATGACCAAATTCCAAAAGATAGTGAAGATAGGTAACAATTAGTTGAGAACCAAACTTCTAGAATTTCTGAATTGGACACGAAATTAACATTTGCTGATGATAATTGAACTTAAAACATTAAAGTATAGCATTACCATTTTAATAATAAAAATGCAAAGGAAATGCCCAAATTACTGACCAAGAGAGATAAATTTTCATAAAAATAGATAAAGTAATATTAAGCTATTAGTATTACTGAATAGAAACACATGAAAGACATTGATACATGTTGGCAATAATCAATCGAAGTTTAAAATCCAGTAACAGAAATTCCTACTTTAAAAAGATGGGGGGAGTAAGTGGGACATATCTTAAGTAAATGCGCTGGTGTTTGGTCCGAAAGACCACACACACAACAGCTTTAGTTTTTCAAACATATGTATGAGCATCAAGCCTGTTGTGTCCTGTTCTGAATACTGAATAGCTTGTTCCCATTTGTCTAGTAGATGGTAGCCATCTTTCTGCCTCTACACTCTTGTAAGAATCTTAGTCGCCGTGATCTTTAATATTTTCATAAGTGACTCTATGGAGTGACTGGTCGACTCTTATCCCTTGATTTGCCAATTGCTCTGCCATCCCATTGCCATGAACACCATAGTGTTTTTGTATGCATCAATTTGAGTGAGACATTCTGCTTCTCGCTGAACATGTTATGTTCTTGGGCAAGGGATTACAATTTGACATAAGCCAATGCTTTATGGACTGATAGAGCATCTGTTAGAAGGACTACCCGATGAAAGTCCTTTTCTGACTCTTCAGCAGTTTTCGATGCTGTATGATGGCTTCTATTTCTGCTTTGTAGTTGTAACAGTGCTTGCCTGCTTGTATGCTAACTATCTCTGACCCACCAATTGTGTACATTGTGAAAATACCAGCACCGCCATCTTGTATAGCAGCTGTAGCAGTCTGAGTACATATGTGTCTATGTCTCTGATAATCTTCTGAGAACATGGCTTGTGCTATGGATCTCTTGATATTTTCATCTTCCACACCACACAAGTTGGAACCCGGTACTGTAGTGCAGATACTAATGTTTGACATGTTGTACCTCTATGGCTCCGGCAGATCCCACTGATCAATAGTTGTCGGTGACCCAAGATAGGCAGCATTTGCTTTTGTCAGCTTCTTGGATTCATGGACACAGTGCTGTCTTTTCAGACGATGGGGCATAAAGCTTTGTTTTCATGGGGTGATCTGGCAGGAACTGGTACTTGCTGCCTTGCATTTGCATCCCTTCTCTTACCAATAAGTAGAATGGCAGTGACTTCCTCCATTGCCTTAAAATTGTCAAGTAATTATTCTTAAGGCCTTGTTTTGGACCTTATCCGGCACTTGTTGATTTGTATTTGTGTCCATCGTCTTAGCTGTAGAGCTGTATTTAAGGTGGGCCTCACTGTTCCCAAGTATACTGTATTCAGTATCTTCTCATTTGCTCACTCAGTTAGTGTCAACTAACTTATGTATTATCGCTAGCTTTATTGTCTCTTGTGTTTACATGTACGCACCAGTCTTCTGTCCATGTTGAAAGCATGTCGCAGGTTGCTGCATCCTAAATATAGCAGCTGATGCATCGAAACACAAGGTAGTCTGCATAGAGGAAGCTTCAAATCCTCTTGGAAGCTTTTTTGAAAAGAAGAAAGAGGGTGGGTGACAATACATTTCATTGAGGGCCACTATGTGGTTGTAATAATTTACAAATTTGTATCCCATCAACACAGACTCTAGCCCTTGCATTGAACAGATAGGACTTGTTCTATTTGTACATTGTGCCCCTGATTCATTCCATTCCGTAGTAGCTTCACAAGGAGACAGTTAGTCCAGACTTTATCGAATGCTCTTTGGAGATCAATCCAACTAACAAGTGTTACTTCTTTTTCTTTGATTGCATCTTCGACCTCCTGGGCAAGGTATATAGGTTTTCTGTTGAAATCAGCTTGTTTTATTGTTTGCTAGCCAGAATTTGGTTGATGTCCACGTGCATGTACCATTTAATTCCCTGATTCAGTGTTTGCACAATCATCTAGAATTCAGCTGATAGTAATACTAAATACGAGACTATGTGACAAATAAATATATGCTGACAAAAAATAAAACTTGAATAATCTGTTTAAGTAATTACTACTTTAATCATCAAAAAACAAGAAAATGACCCAAAAGTTGGTCAAACTAATACATTTCCATCAAATTTAACAAGAATCAAGGTGCTAGTAGAATAGAAAAAAATATGAAGGATATACATGTTGACAATAATTTAAACTAGAAAGGTGTTCAGTAGAATACTTGTGTCGCCCTTCCTCTTACACTTTGTCATAATAACCATTAATTTCGTGACAAAATCCAAGTACACAAAGGGGCATAACTCTGTCAAATATGATCTTGACCTACAAAATATGGCGGCATCATGACCCTTTTGTCATAAGCTATACAATTTGAAAGTTTGATGAAGAAATCTTAAGATTGGCAAAATTATAGCCAACGTTAGGTTCTCATGACAAAATCTAAGTACAAAGTGAGCATGACTCTGTCAAAAATGACATTGACCTAAAAAATTGGGCGGCATCACGAGCCTTTTTTCATAAGTAATATAATTTGAAAGTTTGATGAAGAAAGCTTAAGAAATGGCAAGGTTATAGCCAACATTATGTTTTTCTGACGAACTGACGGACTGGCCCAACTGACAGACAAAGCGATCCCTGTGTATCGCATTTTCTCTGAAAGGGCGACACGTAAATGAATACAGAAAATGTGATTTAAAACATAAAAAAAATGAAAATTACCCAAAATAGTTTGTGACTATGGACAAAATTCGCTCAGATATTTAATTCATAGATACAGTAGATTTAAATAAAACTAGGAATAACATAAAAAAGAATGATCAAAATAAAAAAATACAACTTCAGAAATACCACTTAGAACATCAACAAGAGCTGTCAGTAGGACAGCGTGCTCGACTTTTTAGTGCTTGCCTATACAAACAAAACTTTGACAGTTAAGGGCACACAAGACTTTAACTAGGAATTTCTATGTACAAATCAAGAAACATTTTCACAGAGTTATCTTCTCTTGCTTACAGATAGGTCTCATGATGGTACATAAGTACTCCAACTTTCAAAGTAATATCTCAAATGGTTAAGTCAACAAGTGGACAAGAATGAAAATTTTAACTGAGTTTCTAAGTCAAAAAGGGCCATAATTCAAATAAAATCCTTGACAGAATTACCTTCTCCTGCCCATGTTTTGGGATCATGATGGTTTACAAGTATTCCAACTTTCAAATTAATATCTCAAACAGTTTAGTCAAAAAGTGGACTGGTACGAAAAACTTAACCAAGATTCCAAGTCGATAAAGGGCCTTAATTTTTAAAACAAATCCCTGACAGAGTTACCTTCTCTTGCCTACAGATGGGGGTAATGATGTTAACAAGCATTCAAAATTTCAAAGCAATATCTCAAAGGGTTAAGGCAATAAGTGGATTTTACCCATATTCCGATGCCGAGGCGAGTAGGATAGGTCCCCTTTTCTTCCAAAAGACGAGCTAAAATGGATTAAAATGCCCCCAAAATTGGATTAATATAGATATTTTTAACCACGTATGTTTTAGTTCAAAGCTTAAGTAGTTTTGAATAGAAAAAACAAAAACAACATAAATATGAATTGACAATCGTCAATAAAAAAAACGAATTACAGAAATGTCCACTTAAAACGGCAAAAAAGCACGAAACTACCCCAAAAAGTTGTCGCATTTGGAAAATATTCACCCAAACAGTTTTTATTGAATAGTTACAGTAGCTCCCAAGAGAAAAATAAAAATAACACAAATGTTTGTTGACAATAATCAAAATAAAACATTAAACTACAAAAATTCCCACTTAAAACAGCAAAAAAGCATGAAAATGCCCCAAAAAGTAAGTAAATATGGACAATTTCCACCCAATTTTTTTTCATTACAAAGTTACAGTAGTTTTGAATTAAAAATTGAAAACAACATAAATACTTGTTGAAAATAATCAAAATAAGAATATACATGAAAATACCCCAAAATAACATTTCCACCACACATATCAATGGGAACTTTTCTTTATGTTAAAAGGTAGTCCATTTGCAAAGTCATGGCGAAGGATTCATTTCTGTTCAAATTTTTTCCCGGTCCAACCCCAGAATGACTGTACTATTAAACCTATGTGCACATACACATCTCTGTCATCCGTCCAATACTACTGCATCATAACTCATGCAATGTCTTTATTTTCATCTATGCTAATTTGGTTTTACAGTAATACAATAATGTATTGAATTAATTTTCATGGTATTAGATGTACTTTTAACTAGAGTTATCACTGAAGGTGATCCATACCCTCTGTCAATGCACTCTTGTTTCAAATAACAGCGATTTTTACCATTTTAGAGAAGGGCCCGGGTCCGGACAAATTAGGGGAAATCGTATTAATTCCTCTAATTTATATTAATGTATTAACTGGAAAGTTTATGTTACAACAAAGTGTGTAATAATTTCTCTTTATTTCACTATACTCGTACTTCAAAGCATAAACCTATATGAGGCAAGGCTTCTGCATCTTTCTGATGTAGATTTATAAAATTACAAAACAATTCTTACTGCTGTGGTTCAAAATTGAGAAAGAAAAAAGCTGCTGAACGTATTAAGACAAAATGTAACACCCGGGCATGGCAAATTTTAACATCAGGGGCATGATTTGAACAAACTTGGTATAGCGCCTCTAGAAAATGCTAAATGCCAAATAACTAAGCTTTGCACCTTGTGGTTATGAAAAAGAAGATTTTCAAAGTTGTTCCTATATAACTCTATGTACAAATTGACAAACTGGGCGTGGCAAACTTTAATACCACGTGTATGATTTCTACAAACTTGGTAGAGGACCAGTAGACAATGCTCCATACAAAATATCAGTTTTTGACCTTGTGTTTTTGGAGAATGAGTTTTTTTTAAGTTTCTCCTATATAAGTCTGGTATAATAGTCTTGATTACTTTAAGAATGTTTCTGTATTTCATACTACATGTACATATCTTATAAATGTTACTGTCGACGTGTCAACAATAGTACCTACACATTTCTTTGTCACTATTAGTGTAATCATCACTTAGAATATTTAGTACACGTATACTCGTGTATATATAGCATCGTACTATGCTTACAGTATGTTTTATGCATAGCTTACTGATATCTATATTATATGTATTGCGGTCGGTATATAGTGAATACCCAAAGGTAAACCTTTCTGTCAATGTCAGTATAATCAGCACTTTGAATGTTCAGTCCACACGTGCAAGTTGCATTGTACTATGTTTATAGTATCTATTGTTCATAACTCTTCGCATAGCTTATTGCTACGTATATTATATGTATTGTGGGCCGGAGGCCTTTACTACAAAATAAACTATATTTGAGTATTTGAGTTGAGAGGGTTATCTTTGCCTTTGTTTGAATGTACTCCTGTTTCTGTCACTGTATATATTTTCACTTGCAATACAGTGTTTTAACATTTAATATTTCTGGTATTGCGTCATCAGAAATTCATGCTGTTATTTTATCTTCCATGTAATGAATCAACATTTTTATGAAAAGGACATACATCAATCGGTTGTTCAAAGGCAATGGTCACAACTACGATTCAACTTAAGACAGTTCAATATTCTCGTCAATAAAGTGTCGAATCTGCTTCTCGTTTAGATTTTCTTCAAGCCCAAAGAAAAGACGTTTGCAGTTCCTAGTGTCAGTATTCTAGAAGTCAAGGCCATAGTGCCCACTGCATTGAAACACTGTAACTGGTACATGCACTTTTTTAATAAGAGGCCCTAAAGGGCCAGTATCGCTCTACTGGACTCACTCGACTGTTTTGAATAAGTTTTGTTAAACTAATGTTATCAAGGAAAAGCTTAAAAGGGTAACTGTGTCCTTGACCTTGACCCACTGACCACAGAAACAGCATGGATCATCAAATTATCAAGTACAATCATCCTATTATCTCTTACTGTTGTTGATAACTAGATCTCAAAATATAAGGCGGATATTATTTAACTTCGGGTCACTGTGACCTTGATTATTGGCCCACTGACCCCAAATACAATACGATCCACAGGTTGCATGCAACCTTCTCAGTAAGTTTCATGAAAGTCATATGACAATTGTGACCTGTAGAATGGTATCAAGAAAAGGCTAACGGAGGTCACTTTGACCTTGCCCTTTGACCTACTGCCCTAATCAACAGTAGGGATCGTAAGCTCAGCGAGAAAAATCTTCCCTCGAAGTTTGAAGACTGTTGGTGATACAGATCTCAAGATGTTGAAAGGATTTTCAAATGTCGGATTACTGTGACCCTGACCCTTGACCAATTGATCGAGAAACCAATAGGGATCAATCTACAAGTTGCAGGCAACCTTCTGAGCAAGTTTCATGAAAGTCAAATGACAATTGTGACCTGTAGAATGTTATCGAAGAAAAGCTCGAAGAGGTCACTGTGACCTTGCCCTTTGACCCACTGACCACAACAACAGTAGGGATCGTCTACTCAGCGGGATCAATGTTCCCATGACGTTTGAAGACTTATGGTGATACAGATCTCAAAATATTGAGCGGAAATGACTTTCAAAGTTCGGATCACTATTACCTTGACTCCAAAAACCATAGGGATCATCTACAGGTTGCAGGTAATCTTCTTAGCAAGTTTCATGAAAGTTGAATGAAAATTATTACTTGAAGAGCGTAATCAAGGAAAAGCTAACGGAGGTCACTGTGACATTGACGATAACCTTTGGCTCAGTGACCACAAGAACAATAGGTATCATCTATAGTCAAAATTTGACTTTTGGGCAACGCCCTTTGTTTTCCTTGGTTTTAACCGGAGCCATTTGAGCAAATTGGTTGGAGGACCATCCGAGTAAAAATCATTTGAAGATCGGCTGAAATTTGGCACAGTGGTTAAATATGAATTGTTGTTTAAATGTTTTCTATTTTTAAATCGGGCAGCCATTATGTGCTGTAGAGCAAAACTTTTTATTTTGGGAGAGGACCATCCAAGAGTTTAGTTGAAATTGGCCTAGTTGTCATTTCAACGTTTTTATTTTTAGTTCAGGCAGCCATTTATTGCAGCATAGTGGAGCTGTTTGCGCAAAATTGATAGAGGACCATAAAAGGAACAAGTTTGGCTGAAATAGACACTGGTTAAGGGGGGATGTTGCTTAAAGGTTTTGCTATTTTTAGATCTGGCAGCCACTATGTGCAGTCAATCAGAGCCGTTTGAGCTTTTTTTACCCACTCGTAAACGGACACGGAAGTTTCATTTCAATGAGTTGATACACTTTGTCACGGTATGCGCTTTCGTTATAATCGTATTATTTACGAAAACCATACACCATGGCACTCATTGAATTAAAACGGTAAAAATGGTAAAGAGGAAGTTGCAATCGACGAGATGAATATGTAAAAGTTAAATTATTAGATACGTGTTGTCGTTTGTTTTTAGAAATGGAGTTTAGTGATATTGAACTAAATCACTCTGATACAAAACGTAGCAATGCCGCTTCAGACGTGAATACTGTGAACAGCACAGAAAGTGTTGCGCATACGACTACTCCAAATTCAGGAGATACAGGAGAAAATGAAGGTCATTATGAAAAATTAAGATTTGGTACCAAGAAAACCGAAGCGGATCGAAATGCAAGCAGAAGCATTCGTTGGAAAGATATACCGAACCGGATAAAATACGCAGTCTATGTAATTATAGCGGCGATTGTTGTTTTATACGTTGTAGACATTGTTGTGATTGTTTTGATTGCACTTCCAAATAGCAAAGGTCAGTAGAATTTATTTTTATTTTTCAAGGTTTTTAGCTGAGAAGATAGTAATAACTGTAATTCTTCGTTTTATATTGTTTATAGTCCCGGACGACCGTGGGATTTCTGTCCAGGTGAACTTGCAAAGACCCCAGTATGACTCCAATGCATACTGGTACATGTACCTAACACAGTTTTATTACGCCACAAACAACGCGCAGGCCGATATGCCGTCATAAATGACGTCATATTGTGTCGCACGACCTTAAATAATATTCGTGTAGAAAATAACGCTTTGCAGTTATTCACCTTTAGTAATTATCTGGTCATGTTAGAATCGCAAAAACATCCTCTTCAGCGGTGTTATCTTCTAATAAACAACTCTTTGTCGTTCTGATGCGCAGTTATAAACTACTCAGGCTTCTGAATGTTTGTAGTATCTGGCCTTACTGGTATACTTTATCAAAACTGGTGGCGTTTCGAGAAATCAAAGACGGCGTCCAAGACAGCCGACAAAAGTTCAGCAACACTTTCGTGTGTGTCTGGGTGTGGCAGATTCGTTATAAATGTAAAACTGAATACAAATTTGTATTTACGTGGATACACAACAATGTAATTCACTTCATAAAGTGCTTTACACGCGTAAATAGTCAATGTAAAATTTAAATTAAAATGCAAAACAATCCTCAATATCAAATTTGACCACTTGAAGATCAACTTCGAAGGTCAAAATGCAAAATTTCCCAAACAATGGTATTTCTAATTTGGTGGTGACTCGGCCTAGTGTCACAATGGTGGTTCTGCGGAATTGCGTGTGTTCGTAGTGGGTCCGTCCGGATGTGTCGTTCGGTCTGTAACTTGTTAATGCATCCAAGAATTTTAAGTCACTTTGCAAAACGTCAATCCGAATAGCAAAAAAGATGACACGGTGTGTCGTGGGAAGACCATAAGCCTGCAGCTGAAATGTCTTGGTCACACTTTGAACTTAAAGGCCAGCAATGGGTATCCGAAGTGACTCATTATCGATCAGTTTGGATAGCTTTTCATACATTCATATATACATTGCTATCTACTTGAAATGAGCCGACCGTGAGATTTCTCCCAGGTATTTCACTTTATATTTACAAAAATTAAAATATTACCACTGTGCTGTGCTTTCCTTTATAGGACCGCAATAAGACCGTAATGTGGGCCGCATTTTAAACATACCCGACCAGTTAGACAGGTGTTGCTTCGCTATCGATATTAATATTATATAAATAGATATTTACTATTCACTGTGGGGAATCACGTGACTTTGTTTTGATAGACTTTACGGACAATGGCGGATGATAAACACCGGTAAGTGACTGATTTTCGTACTTTTTCGTTTATATTACTTTCCACACATATTGATGATGTTCAAGGCAAATCCTATACCCTGGCCATTAAAATTCCGCGTGTTTTGGTTCCTTTCCCTCCGCTGAAGTATGCATAGATTGTTTGGAATGCATTCAAATGTAATCGTGGAAAAGAATTTTGTTGGGCTAAATTTCACGGACTATCTAGTATTTTTCCAAACAAAGGCATAAAAACTTATCATGTGACGTGTGTTTTTAGCCAAAATTAATGCAAAATATTCTCTTTACATCGTATGGGTGTGAGCAGATTTCATTTCTTGAATTTTAAGGAATTATCACCATTTTGATAAAAATACTACATTACACGTGATACAATTTTATACACGGAACTGGTATAGCACACTTGCTAGTTAAATCATGTGGACGGTAAATGTCAAAAGTCCCTGGTAATCACTTAAAGATACTTAACAAAAGTCATTTAGGCATTCACAAAAGTGATAAGTACCATATCTTATTGTGTATGATCCACAGGGGCTCGAGATAGTTAATTCTTCTGTACTTGTAATCTCGTCAACCCCTGGACACAATTTCATGATATACGCAAAAGTGTTAAGTGCCATGAACAGTTGTGCACGGTCAATGTTTCGGGTCACTTGGTCAAAGGTCAATGTCACAGGGCTCTTTCAAATTCTTTGCTCATCTCTGATCAGAATTAATTTTAATGATACTTCACAGAAGTGATAAGTATCATGCATACTTATGTATGGTGCAGTTAATAAAGCATGAAATGTTTGCTATTTCTTAAATGACACAGTGCGAAGTTTCATGGGTATCTGACAGACACTCGTCATCACGTAGTATCTTATCATAACTTTGTGGCCCATGACTAATTGGTTCTTTACTGTGGTCCTTTAACTGACATCTTGATAAATTGAATTGTCCTTTCTTAATATGCTGATGCGTTATCTGGCTATTGAAGTGACTGCCGAAACGGCGACTTTATGGGTGTTTGGGCAGTATTCGCTTTCCACATAGTTGTTCCGTTGTAGCGGCTGTTTTGGAACAGATGATCTTATTTCTCTTGTATGGATTATTTTGCCTTTTCAGACTCTAATTAGTTTTATGTCTTCCCATGATCTGAAATCACAATAAATAAAAGTAACTTGGGTAGTGACTATTTCGGTAGTGTGATTAAGGGCCAATATGCAATTGAAGCTACTGTTAGGGTCAAAACACTATCAAATAAATGTCAGATATATTGAATAGTGAGGAACGAAGACAGTAATATACAATTCTAACGCACTAATCGCCAGTCCAGGTTGCTAATGTCGTTCAAACTTGCGTGGGTAAATAACATATATAGTCGCAAAAATCGAACTATCAGTAAGGATCAAATCTCACACAATTGTGTCTTAGAAAATGGTAAACTGTTTAATATCGTTTGCGACAGTATATATGGTTGTATATATTTTGTTTTAAAAACCGTATAAAGAGTCGAAAATATTAAAATAAGAAAACCGTGAACCTATAAAGGTGAAGCAAGTATATTAATGTTATTTGTCGTTTTTAGGTATAGAAATAGATATATATAGACAATAAAAATCTGATATGATTTGTATGTATAATTTGATTTGATATGTAGTTGCGAGTACACATGTACCTATCGATGAAATCCTAAATATAAAGAGTCCTTTATTGTTTAATAAAGAACAAGAGCTGTCTCTCACAACTGACGAATGCCCCCGAAAGAAGTGTTTCACAGTCTGTGTCTTCGCCATGTGCTCAATAATTGTGCTTTGTTATTTTAAAATCCTTGACAGAGCTACCATGCATACAGTATTTCATTACTTTTAAACACTAAGTATGACCATGACCTTTGATGTAGAGACATGGTTCTTGCACACAACACATTGTCTTGATGTGCTGAACATTTGTGTCAAGTTATGTTTATATAAAAATTAAAATGAATCAGTGAATGACAAAGCTACAGTCCTGACACAAATGTATGCATATGTATAGGATTCCATTACCTATAAACTCTAAGTGTGACCTTGACCTGTAAGGTAGGGACGAGGGTCTTGCACGCGACATATCGGCTTGATGTGCTGAACATTTGTGCAAAGTTATTTTCAGATTAATCAATGCATGCCAAAGTTATAGTCCGGATACGAATGTGTGCATATATACAGGATTCCATTAGCTTCAAATTGTAAGTGTGATCTTGACCTTTGAAGTAGGGACGTGGGTCTTGCACACGACACATCATCCTGGTGTACTTGATATTTGTGCCAAGTTATTCTAAAATCCTTCAATGCATGACAAGGTTACAGCCCGGACAGGAATGTATGCATATAATCAGGATTCCATTATAGTCAAGGCTGTTGAGCCTCAAAATAGGCTGAACCCGGACAAAATTCATACAGAAATAAAACTTATGTTTTCTGAAAGTTCAATATCTGTAGTATCCATAAACACAAGTTCCCAAAAGTTCCCGCCTGGGAAACTCTACAATCCAAGATGGCCGCCAAGATGGCCGCCAAACTTTTGAAAAATACCCTATCACATGCAAGTGCTTACAAGTATCGCATATTCTATCAATGTTGCTAACTATCACTACTATATCAAAATTTATGGGCATATCTCTTGTTCTGATATAGTTTCCATTTCTGTAAAATTATCAGGAATTTGTACTTAAAAATACCTATTTTTTACTCTTTTGCAAAGTACTTATATTTTGTTTCCATTCTTTAAAATATTTATAGCAAAAATGCCCGAGAAAGGATGTCATTTGTTTAACCAATTCTATATGTGTAAATTTTGATATGTTTCGGAAAGTTCTGAAACTACTAAAACAACAGTGACTTGTACAAGAAGGTATACTGCGCAAGGTGGATGGGGACATGTTACAGGCAGTTCAATAATTCAAACAACACATAACTTTTAATCGCATTGTCCCTAAACGTGTGTATAATTAATACTAAACTATTGAATTATGATTTACTTAATATATGGAAAGTAGGAAATTTCCAATGTCAATGCATAGACTGTCTAGGCCATCGTAAATATCCAGAGTGGTTCTCTATGTACAAACAACCATTTGAAGATGTAAATAGAACTTCAGAAAATAATTATTGTAAAATTCACTTAAAATAGTCTGATTGCTTTTAGTTTGCATTGGATGTGCATAAGTCTTAGATATGAAACTGAATTATTGAAAGAGTGACTGCCCTTTGTTACAAAGGGCTCGACCCGTTATGTATATAAATGTGTCTGAAATTTTTATTTCCAATATATGGTGAAAAAATATTAATAGACACCTTACAACATTTACCGTGCCGTCAGAACGTCAAAAACGTCGACCATGTACAGTGTGACGTCATGCGTGAAAACGTCAAGGAAATAGACAAAAAATCGTCATTTCAACCGAAAATTTGAAGGTATTTCTCTACGTCGCCGACCACGTCATTTTCATCAGTTATGCTTTCAATTTAAAAACAAAACAAAACAAAAACAGATACCATCTGCAGTAAATTGCTCGTAGTGTCACTCTTAAACACGGGAAATTATAGAATGCGTATCATTTGCACAGCCATTTTTTACGTCGAATCGGCGCGTATATAAATTTCATTCGTGTGTTTAGATATTTTAAATGTCTTATATAGTAATTTTTTTGACAGCAATAACATTTAGTCTTCAGCATGCATGCAGGTCTTTCTCCATCGTAACAAAATCTCGACACTAGATATCAGCGTCTTGTTGGAAAACTGTTTGAGTTTTAATATTCCCTCAGGCTACCCTTCTTTCAAAATATATTTTCGTCAGCCGTCGGGTCTACGAAGAATTAACTTAAAATGTTGCGTTACAATGGTGTCCTAATTGTATTCACGCCTGTTTCTTCTGGAAAAAAACTTTAATTTTCCAAGTGTTTTCTTGATCAAAATTAATGTACATTTGCTTACGGGATATTTTATAGTCTCTACGAATATGTTATAGGTGTTCTACGCATTTTCTTTCACATACGTTATATAAAAATGCGTGAAACTAATTTTCCATGTTATGTATTAACAGGGAGTTACGGTTTATTATGAAATGAACTGATTATATACATATACTTGGCAATATTCATTAAAACCTAGTTTTTGGACTTGGCATTCAAGGCGTGATGATACTTTATTAATTCTCTGTAACTTGACATAACACTTTATTTTTGTCGTTTTTCGTAAAATACGTAATTTTTAGCCATTTTTTTGGTTTTGTCAAATGTATAGATTAATTCCCGGGCAGAGATGAAAATGTGGAGACTGAAGTAACTAATAATAACACACTATTTTAGGACGGTTATGTATGCGAAAGTACGCTTTTTGCAAATTTCAAATAAATATTGCATTTTATTTCATGCATATCCCAATTAAGAATGATAATCACACACATTCGTCTTCAATGTGGCAAATGAGATTGTATCAATAAGATATCCTGGTACGCAAATTTGAATTTTATTCGCTCGGATAATTTTTATTAGTGTAAATTTATCACCAACTAAATTGTCAGGTTACAAAATAATTCTTTTTCCGCATGTCATTGCTAACATCGTTATGTAAATTCATAGTCTGCACTTCTTTTGAAAACCGCTCAAGCTCATTCGCTTGATTAGTTTAAGTCTTATGATTCATGACAAACACGTTGAAAACATAAGTGAAACACGCTTTTATGCTATGGTTTGTGAAATACACAGTGAACATAATACTTGCATGATTCACCGAGTTTTCGATTAAGTTGAATCACGACTTCAGGTGTGGTGCTTGCTTAATTTTATAAGAAATATGTTAGTTTGATTACGAAGATATCATCCGTGACTTAACGAGTACCTTTGAACAGTCAGTCAAATCAAAGCAAACATTCAATTCAATTCATTTATTTAAAGTCGACTCAAAATTGGCAGACTTTGAAATTCATTGATGTACGAATACAGAAGTGTATTGTTCCACCCGACTTTTAAATACACGTGTAAGAATGTTTTTGTTATCGACGTAGGGCCCCTGAGTATGTATACATCAATGGTAAGCAACCTCCAGGCACTAGAATCATCAGTGTCAATTCCTTTTCCTCACTCTTTTCACGATTATATAAAATAACATTCAGTATCCGATGATATTTATGTTTCTGAACACAGTTCGTGCTGTTAACTAATAGCTATTTAATTCTATTAGCGGTTTGTATTCATGTCAAAATACATTTTGTTCACTATTCGTTTTTCACGTACATGTAAGATATCTTGTTACGCAATAGAGATATCTCTGGAACTGAAACAGATATCTCTTAAAGACGATCGCGGTTTTGATTTAATTTGAAGCAAATCTTATAAAGGTCCGTCCATAATAGCAAATATGTAAGCTTGAATTTGTGGATGAGACCTCGGCATGTCTCCCATCATGCCTATACCTATCAAAAGTGTTTTTCTGTTTCCAAAATGGGAGAGATTTACCTGACTGCAATTTCCAGCCAGTATAGCCCAAGGTTGAATTTGATTGTTGCCAAATGCCAAAGAGTAGGCCAATCACGGCGACCAATGAGATCTAAGTGAGATTGACCTGGTTCTCCCTAAATATTTTGATTTTAATTGAAAGAGATTTTATCAAGGTCCGTCCAAAAGCTAATTTTTTAGCTTATGTTTTGGATGAGACCCCGGCATGTCTCCCTTCATGCCTAGAAAAGTAGAATTTTGAAGCCGAAAAGAGGAGAGATTTACCTGATCGCGGTTTGATTTGTATTACGTCAGTGGCAATATACACATGGCCCCCCTTCCAACAGCACCCTCCCACCCAAGACAACAGCTCATTTTTCTTAATAAAAATTACATTTTGTTTTTCAGAAACTAATTCTTTTTATATTTTTATTTCAGTTTGAATACATTTTGAAATCTCAATTCATGTAGTTGCGTGAAACAGGATCAATTGCTTAACATTTTATATAAAAAACAATGGTGAATTGCCAAATTTAGAGTTTTATGATTGATAAACATGAGATAGGAGTCATTTTCACTGCTTTCAGGGGTATACTTAAAAAAGTGTCCATTACTGATAAATAAGGTTGGTGACCTACCTTTTTTATTTTATTTTCGGACTTATTAGGTATTACCCTAACAACAAACTAAATTTCATAAAATTCTCATTGCTTGAAAAATATGATGAAACTGTAGCGAGCGTCTTTAAAAGACAAGAGATATAGTTCAAAAACTATTTGTGAAAGATTTCTTTCAAAGCAACAAACACACAATAACTGATCCCCGTACTTTATTTCGTACTCGAAATTGTTCGTCTAGGGTCAGTGCATAACCAGGCTGGTAACATTGCCCAATCTGGCTCCCAAAAGGGTATTCTTAAAAACTGAAAGCAGTTGTATTTATTGTCATACAGATTGTATTATATGACAAACGAATCATATACTATGAGAAGTCAAAATTACGATAAATCGCGACTGTGAATGGCTTGGTATTTTCACAGAGAGTTATGAAAGGTCTTAGAGATATAAATAATGACAATAGAGTGTGAATAAACTAATTTCACAAACAATACATAGCCACAGTCACCTGAAGTTTGGATCCCCACCCCCATGATCCATCCCAGTAAATACAAGCAGTGAATGTAAACAAATAAAAGAAACTACAATGGGTAACTGGAGATGTAGAAGAGGCTACTTTACAGGCTTACATCATATAGACAGTCAGATGGAAGATATGTATTACCATTACTTAACAAACATGGCAGTCCAGTTTTGATGGACAAAGAAAATGTGAAATACTTAAACACACATTCGTTGGAAGAGCGCATATAGCAAATGAAAGATGATGAATTCATGGTAGAAATGTTCTCGTTTTTGACCTTTGACCTCTTCATTTGACATTGACCTTTGATTTAACTACCAGATTCATGTGCGTATGCGTTCATCAAATAATGATGGACATACCTGTAAAATAATTTGAAAATAGATTGAATGGTTACAGAGTTATGTGGGTATTCCAGAAATTCTTATTAAAATTATCAAAAAATGCAGAAAATGCCCCAACAATCATTTTCCCGACCTGAAATCTTCGGGAACTTTATGATTCGTGCCTAAGCCAAGTATTTTTTACACATAATTATTAGCTTATTTGAAGATTTTATTACTTGCAGACACGTCTAAAATCGCCGATGGAGATTTTCAAACTCTAATTATTTTAAATAGAGACGGTAAAACATTGTGAATTTTTGGCATGCTGTTCCCAAAATGTTATAGATAATTATAAATATACAAAAAGACATGTCCCATTTCTAGAAAATGTTGATTTTTCTTAAAAAGTTTGATGTTCAAAATTGAACATGGCCAAAAAAGTACATGAAACTTGTAATACTATCTGATTATTTCATAAAAGTTTTATAAAACTTGTTGATGATATAGTAAATGGTGTATAATTTCTGAAAGAAAATATAGTTCTTGTTACTCTGACACCAAATCTGTACCAAATTATTTAATAATGAATGAAATACATGTATTTTCTTATCTCTCGTGTGATGTCATTTTATAAATAATTCCATAATCGGGGTAGGGTTATTCAAATTCCTATAACTTAGTTTTTTCACGGTAAATTTCTTTTAAAATTTGTTTTTAAATCCTGGAAAAGATACAGATTAAGAAAATATTAAGCCTATAATGATTTGAATTGTTGCCCATTAGGGGTCTACTACCTTAAGTCAGAATTGTTTTATTACTATTTTATGTTTTATTACATGTGGTAAAATACAAATGTATCTACTTCCGCCAACATGCTTGTCTCTCAAAACACAATAAGAATTTGTGACTGTCCCATAAAAGAGGGACAATTTCTACGATCCTATTGATAAGCATTAAAGGTATTTTAGATTAA
Organism: Saxidomus purpurata; assembly: GCA_022818135.1. NCBI lineage: Eukaryota > Metazoa > Mollusca > Bivalvia > Venerida > Veneridae > Saxidomus > Saxidomus purpurata. The sequence continues at coordinate 31,871,300 of JAFMSR010000009.1, read as the reverse complement.
CTCCCTTTCAATACTCTTCACAAAATGTTCGTTTTATTTACATTTGCAGTAGGATTTAATTGGATAATTGGACAAATTTTCGCCACCAATGCTAGATGGCGAAAAATACACGCACTAAACTTAAACCACAATATTTCGGGTTAAAAGGGCGAAAATTTGACGGGACGATATAATCCCAAAGTACGGTAGTTAGCAAAATTAAAATGTCAATGAAGCATCGCCATCGACCCTTTTATGTTAACTATTTGCACAATATTACATGATCAATGTGCAGTTTTTTTTATGCCATTACATGTAATTGATAGCTTGTGACATGATTAAGTTGTGTAAGCGTCTTCTTTTATAATGTTCAGTTAAAAACACAGTGCGTACTAAATAAAATGTAGAGAGGCCTAGATTTAACACGCTTAATACACAAGATTATGTTTTAAGCAATTTATTCATGTTATAATAATCATCACATAGAATAAGAATAATACGGCTGAAGATAGTCAATTTAATATTTGCTATAATGTTCCTACTGTATATCTATGAGCTACTATGATTTTCGCACACATTTTCTACTACTCATTCAAGAACTATCACGCAAAAATAAATTTCTTTCTTCCGACTACTTAGTACCTCTAGTAAGTTTTAAGTCAAAGTACCTGGTTATTAGCACATCCCAATGTATAAATTCCTCCTTTTACGTCAAGAAACCAAACCTGAAAATTGTTGAATAAATTGTACAAATTATCATTGTGTTTCATTTTTTAAACTTTTGTGGTAAAATTTTGTTAAAAGTGGTAAAAGTAAATGTTTGAAATAAAGTTCGGCATTCTCACATTCTATTGTTCAAAACTCCCGGACGACGTTATTGGTTGCTTTAGAGTATATATATATTATTGAATTATTAAAGTAAGCTTGAAACTTGTCGAAACAACAATACAATGTCGTTATAAAATGGTCATAGTGAATTATACGGAATAGATCTTTCGTCTATAACTTCGGTAATATGGGATACATTCAAAATATCTACACTTTTTACAACTGAAAATGGTGGTCTTCTTGTTTATTTACAGAGTTCTCACTTTCGAGACAATAGCCGTTTTCGTTGGATATAACGAGCGTTTGTCTACATTGCAAGTATACAACTTTTCAAAAATAACATTTCAACGAATTTTAGATCGAAACAACTGTAATTGATCTTACAAAACAAAGCATTGGCCACACTTACATGTTTCGTTCAGAAATGAAAAGGGTATAATTTGATGATTTTCGGATTTCAAAGTTACAATACTGAAAGTTCTTCATTAAAGTATTTTGCCAATGAAGTACTTATCCACGTCATTTAAAGTGATTATGCTTCAGTTGATGTATCCCTACGTGACAGGAGGAGAAAATGCAACGATTTTGTTAAATGTATTGTATAAGTGTATCTTCAGTTATTCATCATCTAGTTTTATTAAAACTGCAAACACTTTTAGATACTATAACAACCTTACAACTGAAAAGCTCCGTATTATACATAGCCGATGACTTGTACTTACCTCTTTATCTGCACAAGACACAGAACTATTACAGTGGTGTGGGTCATCAACATTGTGACAGGAAAAACAACTCAAAGAATCTAAACAAAATATTATAAAACAGTAATTAAATGTCTCTTGTGCTACATGAATATAAAACAATTACAGATATATTCATTTTGGTATCTTACCTATATTAACAAGCATGTGACTTCATATAATGTACAACGAGAGTCCTGCCTGGTGAATATTGGATTAACGTCCTTTGCTAGGTGGGTAGATTAGTGTTGCAAAAGAAAATAGAGTAAATTTTAATTAAAAATATCTAAATGTCTTTTAGGCAACACCAAATTGGTTAGTTGTTCATCGGATTTTCTACAAAAATCTTGGGGCAAGCGAGCAATATAAAGCATACAAGAATATAAAATTATTTGTTCCATGGAATTAGCTCCGAGCGAAAATAATAACTGGTGCTTGACCTATATAATTAAATAGAAGAAAGGGTTCCTTTAGCTTCCAAAACAAAATGCAACTGAAATAAGGTGAGTAAAAGTATTTTCTTCAAAGAAGTCAGTTCCTAAAACAGAAGGGAGGCATTGTACAGAATTATAAGCTTTTAAAGCTTCCTCCTTAATTCTGTAAATGGTGGAAAATGACGTAACAGTTTCTCTTGATAAATGACGTCACTGCCTAAACAGAAATTCTCCTGACGCATGTCCAGTTTACTTGATTAATGCGACTATACCACCGACATTGATTTAATTAAATGATTTTGTTTACACGTTTTTAGATACGATCAAGCACTATGTTTTTAGCGCTAGATACATAAACAGCTTTGCTCGGTTCCTCCTATCCCCCCGCTTTCCCTCTGGTCGGAACAACCCAGTCCTCCACAGCAGGCCATGTAAGATCCTCATAGTCCCGTCAGCCAGAACCATTTGAACACATTTAAGACAATTCAGCACCAGGATATTTCTGGCCAAGTGTGATGAAGTTCAATGAAGTGGATTATGGGAAGAAGTCATATGAAACAACTGTTGACGACGTACGCACGACGGACATTCAGCAATCTTTTAATTTCACCAGGACCACTTCGTGGTTATGTGAGCTTTAAAAGAGTAACACTCACAGTTCTAGAAATTGATATTAATCAGTTTGTCCAAAAGAAACAAAAAAGTTTAGAATTGGCACGTATTCTTAGTTTGGCGTCAATATAAAGACTACAAAACACTTTATATAAATGTGATGAAATAATCATTATTACTCTGAATACTGCATTCTTTGAGCAATCATGATCAGTCCTGGACAGACTGTGCATTACCAAAGGAATATTATTAAATCAGCCTAGTAATTATGCCATGAAGGGGAAAACTATCTATATTGACTCAATAAGCAACTGGTTCATGCGCAGTCATTACCAAATGTGGATTAAATCTGTAAGGCCACATGATAACAGTAAAGTTTAAGAGTCCAAGAGTTATTACCCCTTGATTTATCAAAAATCCATATACATGTAGAACTATGTTGACATTTTTGATTAAAACTTTTCTTCACTAATCAAAGTCGTGGTAGGACAGAATGCTTATGAAAGCAAGATATGAGCCACCTTGGATGACAGACTCAATCAATTGAAAAATTAGACCGTGTCATTTAGAAAAGTATAACACTGATTTACGTTCACCAACTTGAAACAATTTTGACAATATCAAGGTGACACTTCCTAAGTGATTTTTATGTAGCTATATCAGAAGGTAACACTGTCAACATGATCTTACGAGGAAGCTTTAAGGTAGTGGGGGTCTTATGGACTCTATTCCAAAACACATTAAACTTAATATTTATATAATCTACATCTGTCAACCGGCTAGTGTGCAAAATTTAAAGACATTTCACCGTTTAATTACACATTAATTTTGTTTTTTGTTGCCCTACCCCCACTTAAGAAATACTGACCATATTAAAAAGTACCATAACAGTTAAAATAGGTATATTTGCAACTATCTATATATATTTAAATTTTTTCTAGGTTCCAAAAGTATTACAAGCAATGTAGGATTACAAAACATGTATTATAATTCTACAAGCTTAACATGTGTAACAAAAAAATATGCACTAATGCCAAAAACTAGGGTATACAATTTGCCTAATTTTGCCACGAGACATATCACACATGTACATATACACGACTGTAGCAAAAGATTCGGAGTAAGGGCATCACTATTGGTTATAAAAAAATTATTAGTAGTATATGAATTGAAATATAAGTAAAAATAAAAATGTTGTACCGTCTACTTTTTGAGATATTTAACTTTAAAAATGAGCACGGTCAATTTTTATATTTTTAGGTAACTGTACAGCTTGATAAAATCAAGGACAATTAAGATACAGTTTTCAAATCTTGTAAAATGGCATAATTTGTCATGTTATTCAATTTGATAACTAAAAAAGAAAAAAATAACAAACAAAAAATTGGCTCCTTCGGGGATTGAACTCAGGACCTCTTGATCTCAAAGCAGACGCTCTAACCACTGCGCCACAATACAAAATAGGTACAGCTATAAAATCCAAAGTATTCCAAATGATCCTTAAACAGGAAGTACTCATTACACATCCACTACCTTAAACACTACATCCAACTCTAGTGAAATTTTGTTTAACAGAAAGTGGATCATGTTGATAAACCTACGAACCTAAATCATTTTATAGGAAAATATTCGTAAACTCTTTTTAAGTCACATTTTGCATTTCATACTGAAGAGACTTTGTTACAAAACGGTATTTAATGTGAACAAGTCGTGATCTTTACAGAAAGGTCGCCATGTTTGGTGAAATTTACAGCACTCCATTAGATGACAGAAAAACCGTGTTGATAGGATTCATTGTTGATTAAACATTTGTCATTTCGATAATTGTTTTTTGATTGAGTGATATGAGTCTACCATTATCCTCTTGTTGAAATTATGTACATGATTTAAATATAACGTATCAGAGTAGAAAGTATCAATTCTTTTGTCAGAATAGTTATTATACGTTCAGGTCGGATGGTATTTCGTAAGGATTTGTCTCTTTTAAGTCTTTACATGTACAGTGTAGATTACTTTGCTTAATATGTGCCTGTTGTTTTGAAAGCATCAGCAATGTCAACAACCGCTATTTTCACAATGTTTTGTGTCCATTGACAGGGATTGAGTGCATATCATCTTTCATTTCAATTTTGTTAAAGCATACTCACCAGAACAACCGTCATTTTTACACTGTTTTGTATCAACTAACTTTCCAGAACAGTCAGTCCCTCCATTTGAAGGTGCTGGATTAATGCAAAACCTCATTCTTGTTTGGGTTCCATTATTACACGTGACATCACAATTTGACCACGATGACCATTGTATCCAGTTTCCGTCAACTAAATATGGAGAAACGATGCAGGTATGACTTTGACAGCACAGAAACAGTAAAAAGCAGCAATAAATGATAGTGAATAAAGAGTTGAGAAACACATTTTGTTACTGCTTCTTTGGCAATATGAAACTTTGTTTCATATTTGCCAGGATTTGCACCAAGCAAGCCTAGTGTGCCTAAATTTTTGTAATCTTTGTACTCTAGGTACGTAGATCTATTGTATATTTAATCAATTTTTGAAAGTCCAAACGTTGTAATTAGTTGTATGCATTTTAACACACAAACAGCTGTCCCGGTATAAAAGCTATCAAATGAAGAAAAGCATTGTTCTACTCCACTACCTAAGCCCTCTAACGACAACTGTTGTTTTCTATCATTCGAGTTTGTACAATGCAGATTTAGAATAATCCCATGTCAATGGTTTAATAACAATACAAATTCCGAATAACCAACATGTTCTCTTTCGGTCATATATAGCAAAATATTTTGTTTCAATACAAGTTGATGGAAACTGGGCTGATTGGTCGATGTGGTCGGACTGTGATGTCAGCTGTAGTAGTGGTACATGTACCCAGACAAGGAAGAGAACATGCAACAATCCTGCCCCTGGCAATGGTGGTCTTGACTGTTCTGGTAGTTCAACAGAAACAAAACACTGTCAAAAGGACGTTTGCCCTGGTAAGCATGTTGACTGAATCCATATTGTTAAGTCATTTTTTTCAAAAAAAGGTGTGTTCTTTAAATGTCGTTTATGGCTGATTTGCAAGGACATAGTGATAAAATGTGTCATTTATTTCTCAAATTAATTGTTTATGATTATATCAGTACATTAAATATGTTTACCGTGGTCTTTGTATTCACCTCAAATTAAGAATATGTGCAAATTCCGACACTTTCCGAGCTTTGAGTCTTGTTTTTTGGACAAAATGAAAAGAATCAGAATCAAATTCTACCACTGTGAGTGTAACTCTGACATTGCACATAACATAAACCTTTCTTATCTTATTACGGACTGGGTTTGAATTACATTGTGCTTGTGAAGAATACAATAATTATAGCAATGTTTACAAAAAACAAGACCTTAAAGGTCAAAATTTACAATTATCATATGCTTAGAGGATAATACACCTCGAGTAAGATAAGCCTGTTGGCTTATCGTGTCACCTTCGTTAAATAAAGAATATTATTATTATCATCCCCCGCCAAATACGGAGGGATATTGTTTTGGCGTTGTCCACCTGTCCGTCAGTCTGGAGTCATAACTCAAGAACAAATGGGTAGAATTTCATTAACTCAGAATAAGTATACAATAGCATAATGCCAACGTGCACACGCAACTTTTGTCAAGATTGGATTAGTATCTCCAGAGTTATTGCCCTTTAATTGTTATTTTCTTCTATATTCAATATAAAAGCATTACAGTTCTATTTCTCTGAAACTGGTTATCAAAATTAAATTGTAATTGTCTCAAATTATCTAATGATCACTCTTTCTAATATCCACCCCCTCCACTTCCTGAATTTATTAGAAATGAGGCACTTTCAGGGGGTGTAGCGCTTTTCTTAAAAATTCTATTTATAAACTTAAAAAAATATTTTCTGAAACTAATAGTATTGATTTAAATTAACTTTCAACAACTGAGTTCTGTTTCACTGTAAGATGCAGAAAAGAGATTGGGCTCTAATGGGGTGGTGAAATTTAAAAATTCTTCATTTTGCTGAATGGCTTTTCAGAATTTGATTTTGTTTTGCACAAATAATCAACTTTGTATTCTCTAACAACTGAAAATTTAGAAACTGGATTTTTACAGAAATGAGGCCCTTAAACGGGGATGTTGTGCTGTTCTTACAGAATTATTCGATAAAGAATATATCGAATAATTAAGGAACTTGAGAACTCTTATTGTCTGAAAGTAGTAGTACATGTATTGATTTAATTTAACTTACAAAAATTAAGTTCTTTATGACTGTAACTTGAAGAAAAAAGATATCACCTCGGAGATGAGGCCACAGTGGGTTGGTGAAATTAAATTAAATAATTCTGAAACAGACAGAAATACACTTTCCAGTTGTTCTTTTTCAGCTATTTGCTTCAATTGGCGGGGATATAAATTAACTACATTTGCTTGTTATTATTATAATTATTATGATTATTACAATCATTATTATTATCATTAATATTATTATTATTATTATTATTATTATTATTATTATTATTATTATTATTATTATAGGGTTTTAGACCGAGTGCTATTATGCGACTGAGGGCTGATTATACGTCCAGGCCTGGCTCAGTCGTGAAATAACGTCTATAATACATACCAGTACGTTTTGATTCAGTATTCTTACAACATGTATCTGATACGACGGTCAGTATAATGTTCAAGAGTAACTGATCCTAGTAAAACCCTCGTAAAACATGTTCATTCAGTGATAATAATTTTAGTTGGTGTTTTTCCTAACTACATTGTCATTCCTTAAAAATTTTATCGTCACTCGTCGTCTTTTCTCTAGTGTTGATGATATTTTTACTTTCGATAAACTCATGGGTATCTTGTAACACGCATAATTCAGTTTCTAGTTTATATCACTACGTAATATAATGATCTCTTTTCATAGTGATGTCTCGGTGGCGTCCAATTCAATCAATTGATGACGTCATTTGTAGCCTTTGACATCGCGTGTCCCGTTTTCTAAGAGCCCGATTATCGCATAATCGGTCCTCACGCGCGCGTCGATTATTTTATAATGCCTTGACCGTAAAAATCATCATAATACTGTACACATTTGTTACTATCAATAGTAACGTATGTATTATAATACGTTTTACGAAACTTAGTCAAAAGAAGAATAAGTCCTGCTTTACAGTTCATGGAGGATGGAGTCAGTGGTCGTCATGGGGTTCTTGCTCGGTATCATGTGACATTGGAGAGGCGGGATCGCACTTGTTCCAGTCCATATCCTAGTCGAAATGGCGATCACTGCTTTGGTGAAAGCAGAGATGACAGGATTTGTATGCCTGGTGCATGCTCTAATAAGCCTTTAAAAATAGTTTCTGTTGTTGTTAGGTGTTAGTTTTGATATTAAGCTGTATTGTGTTGGTTTGAAAGAGTGTTTTTATTGCTTATTAAACAAAAACATTGCAAAACAATTAATATCCGCTTTTTCATAAATAGTGCATTTTACAGTAAGAAGAATAGTTTATATATAGCGAACATCTGGATGTCCTATGAGTTTATTTATCGCATAGCAAACTTTAATGTACATACACATTCAAATTTAGAAAGTAAGCAAATGATCTAAAACCAAAGTATGTGTGTATGTATCTGTTTTCCATTTTAGAAAAACTTTCCGTTTGAGCGTTGTTCACCATTTAGTTAACAACAATTTAGAGTTCAGATGCGTAGTAATTAACCAAGAAGACTGCAGGCCTAAGTGGTTCATTATACTACTAACAACTAGAAACACAAAATGTTCATTAATAGACAATAAACAGCACCTAAAGGAATATTACTTTGACTTTCACATGACAAAATATCATAACTAGAGTGCAATGATATATTGATACACATGTATAACGCTCAACGGAGTACCACTGCCCATTATACAAGGTCAACAGCAGCGTCACAGAAAACTAAGTAAAAGTACAACCTAAATGTCTCGGTTTCAGGCTTTTTTCAGTATTCTAGAGGCTTTTGCAATAATAATTTCGAAAGAAATTGAAGTAGGTCAGACAGAACGAAGTGAAACAATTAATATAACTTCAGGAAAGAAATTCAGAATCTAAAATAAAAAAGTACATAGCGGTAAACACTGGAATTTCCCCCGGAAATGTGTAAACTACTATGAAATGACAGCACTTACATTTCGTAGTAGTTGAAAAAACTTTTGCTCGATACTTTCTTTTTCTTAGAATTAAAAAGCAAACATTTGGTGAATGTTCTATAAGGGTGGCTGTGGTCGAGTGTTTTACGCTCTGCACTACCGATCCTGAGGTCCCCGGTTTGAATTCTCGCCAGGGCACTAGGCATTTTAGAAATCCTATCAAGTGTTTCCCACCCACGTAGAGATGGAATGGTCATAAACCCGTATGTAGTGCTTTACACTAGGGGTCTTTTCGCCAAAGAGCTAGGGGTCTTATACCCGTATTCCCTTGTATCGACATCTGTCTATTCAACCTCCACCTGACCGGATTCTTGGCAAGTTCATCATGGGAGAAATCCCATGGTCGGCCGTGACTATAAACAACATAATGAAGAATGTTCTTTGATCGTTGGAACAGTGTGTTATCCCTTTGATTTTGAAATGCAAAAAGTACAGCAATGTGAAACAGTAAGAACTGATTAGCAAAATGTCGAGACCATGCACTTATGCTAGAAATATCAATAGAGTATACCAAAACAATCTAAATCTCTTAGCTCGAAAACGTTCCACACTGAATTTTGTGATCATACATGAATGTGCAAAATTATATTGTTTCTTAGCGCATTGTGATGAATTGCATGATTCTCAATCTCATCAAACATTACCAAAGCCAAGTAAGCTATGCAAATATTGTTCGTAATACAATGTACCAACAAGTTGCTACATATTTACAGTTTTTTTCTATAGGCCTATGCATTGGATAGTAAAATAAATGTTCCTGATCCTTACGTAATGCAGACTCTACGTATTATGTCTAGAGAGAAACCCTGGAAATTGTATCCGTCAGTCACTTTTCAGTAATCTAACATAATGATTTTAATAGACTGATTAAACTTTTCAGACGGTGGCTGGTCAGGCTGGGGTAGCTGGGGATTATGCAGTGACAGTTGTGGTGGGGGAGTTCGAAGTCGATTACGAACTTGTACAAATCCTAGACCATCCGTGCTTGGGAGGCATTGTGACGGTAGCTCAGAAAAGGTGATGCCCTGTAATAGACACACATGTTCAGGTAAACGTTTTAATTATTACTAACAGTTCACCTCAACTGAATGAGCAGCTTTAAGCTTATTTTATGTTGAAGTTTATAAAACACTATCAGATTTCAGCTGACTAGTACATGTACATGTTGTAAGTTATGCCAAACATAGTCTGGTACCCATGAAACTTAAAACTGGAAACCGAATATGACACGTGTTTTAATTTATTTTGTGTGAATTTGATTAGGTACAAGATGATTTCGTTAACCAGTAGTAAGTTATAAAAATGTAGATGTAAATATTAAATGTTTGCTTTAGGAAAATATTTCAGTGAGTGATTACGTATTGAATAGGTCACCGTACGGTAAAAAATATTTCAAGTAAATTGTATTATACATGAAACAGTTTCTCGACACTGAAACGATGAATGCTTATCAATGACTGCTGCCTTAATATTAATAAAACAGAGATTTTTAGGTAAGTTTAGCGCTTTACATATTAACTGCATTAACATCAAACAAACGTATAAATATATGTGGAACATTTGTCTGTTGTAAGGGTCATTACAATTCTTATTTATGAAATCACTGGTAACATGCATAAAAGTGGCTTGTATACATATTGCTCTAACAGTTCTAACATCTATTTTACAGAACACAAGGTAGCGTTCACAGTATACGGTAGTACTAGTGGGACGTCGAGCGCTACCATCAGATTTCCGAGTACAATCTTGAACATTGGAGGAGGCTACAGCACCAGCACAGGCAGATTCACCTGTAAAACTCCCGGAATTTATAATTTTGCCGTAACTCTGACAAAACAAAGACGAGACATTGACCAAATCAATGCTTATTTACAAGTAAATGGTTCATATAAACTTCAGCTGCATTCTGATCCTGTTGATAGTGACAACATAGATTTTGGAAGTTACTCTCTGAGTGTAACTGGAAACTTCCACCTAAACAAAAACGATTATGTAGATGTATTTGGTAGTCCAGGATCCTTTTATACTGGCTATAGAACATCCTTTACTGGAGTCTTGGTTATTCCTGATGAATGAGAACAATAAATATCAAAACGTTTCATATCAACAAAAGTCATAAGCATACATGTTTATATACTAGTAGTACTGATACATTTCATTTTACTACAAACTAAATATGAATAGCAAAAATGATTTTTCACCAAATACATATCCACTCAGTATAAAAACCAAACATTTTCATGCAAACACGCCGCGAAGGCCAGTACGAATTTTTATTGATTGTAAATTTTATTAATACATTTCTTTAAAACAAAGATTTTCATGTACCAGTTGTTGTTAATTCAACCTTAAAATTTGTATGACAAGTGAAAATTATAAAGTTCATAAAGTTTCACACCTTGTATTTTGGAAATACATTTGTGTATATGGTTTCTTGGAACTGTTTTACTTTGAAGAGAAAAATGCAATTCTGGAACATGTATTAATACTGATATACCAGATTTCCTATGTTTACTTTAGTTTATACTAATTTATTTTAGCTCGATTGTGAAGAAAGCTTGTAGCTTATCGAGTCACTCTCGAGTCCGCTTCCTGGAAAAACCAGTACTGGTGACATATGAGGAAGTACGGTCGTGACCTTGCTGGGGCTCGAACCCGCAACCTCCTGGATGAACGGCAGACACCTAAACCTCTACACCATCGCTCCCCTCTATGTTTACTTTGTGCAGATGATGTTGAAAATTGTGCTGAAACAGTTTGAAGATAGCAGCAACAATTCATGTTATAGATGAATTTTGGATATGTACTGACATGGAAGTTTATTTAGACAATACTGAAATAATCGTTTAAGCTCCCCAGTGGTGTTTTTGCCACTGACCGTTCCAAGGCGGTGCCCCACTGTGTTCCTTTAATTGTTCGTTTTGTCCTCGTGTGTTTGCTTTGTATGCTAGTGTGTGTTGGTAGTGTATATGTGTGTGTGTACATGATTGTGTGTGTGTGTCGTGTGTGTGTGTGTGTGTGTGTGTGTGTTGGTGGTGTGCACTTCTGGGTGCTGTGGGGTTCGTGTTGGGGAGGCTGCGTTTTTGGTACGTGGCATTCCCTGTTTGATATTATTTTTGTTTTTATAGAAACGGTTATGCGCTCAGAAATATCATCCAAAATATCACGGTACTTACATGTGTAGCTCAACAGAAACTAGCTTCTTAGGCACAAAAAGCTACTTCTACCATTTAAAGGTACATGCACCAAAAACCTTTTGGATATTTTCCTACTGGAGAAATGTTTAAACTGTTTGAATGTATGATACTATGTTATTCAGAAATTATAGAGACTGTGCATAACAAATTCTGCAGGAAACTCTCAGGAGTTAATACTAACAATACTATGACACTGGGAGAATGTGGTAGGTGACCTTTATGTATTACTTACTTAACAAATTGTATTACATACTGGTGCAAACTTCTTCATCTGGCTGATAATAGATACCCAAACATAATTATTAAGTGCTGAAACAGTAAGATGGTATTGGTTGTAATACATGTGTAAAGAAGAATGTTAAAAATATACTGACCCTTAAAAAACTGTGCACTTTAATATTGAGCGTAACCTTTTCGTTTCTAAGTTTAAAAAGATAGATTTTACTATCATGAGTAACAAAAAGATCTTCTATACATTGCAATAATTTACCCAATATTGAAACACGAGGATGTCTTTTGCATGTGCTACCCGTGTAACATGTTTACAAGTACAGATTGTCACTGACCGATATCTTTACTCAGTATGGCTATGCAATAATTAAATCACAGTACATTTGAATTTCACTCATTAACTAGATGCCACAGCTTTAAGAAAATGAACGCATTCTCATGCACTTCTGCAACCGGCGTCAGCGTCTCTGACGTCGCTAGGCAGTTTAACTGCCACAGAAATACCATCATGAACGTTTGGCAATATTACCGTCAAAATGGAAGCGTTAGAGATCTTCCACGATCCGGCAGGCCGAAGATGACAACGGCACGTCAGATGATTATGAGGCAAGTGCACAGTTTCTTTTTTGTGTCAATATATATTGTTTAGTTATGGCTTTGGATTTTTATGGATCTCTCAAGGTGCAGATATCAAGCTTTTTATAAACATACTTTAACAAAGGTTGACCCATTGCAAAATACATCAATGACATGAACAGATAAATTCTTCAAAAAGATGCAGTCACTTATTTTCAAGTTGATATACCATATTCATGGAAATGCACTGGCAAGATTCAGTTGTTCAAGTCACAATTTTAAAATAGAAACGTGTCGATATACCAACATACAAAGGGAAGAACGTGTTTGTGAATATTGCCTAAGAATTAAACGTATACCAGTAGTAGAATGTGAATTCCATGCATTTTTTGTATGTGAATTATACAGTACAGCCCGAGGACAATACTTGTATATTAACTGGTATACACAGTGAAATTTCAGTACAGAGGACGAAGACATTTAAACCGAATGTTTTGCAAAATATGTTTGTAAACGTCTCTGCCGTAAGCTGAAATAATAGTTTAATAAGTGCTTATTATCTTAAAGTTTATGGCACACATATGTAATGCATTGTACATGTGATACATGTGCCTTTTTTTCTTCTGTCTTTTCCCCTTTGTTTTATTGTTCCATTTGCTGTTTGAAAGCCTCATTGTAAATAAGTGTATTGTCTGTACTTTCACTTAATGTGCTGACCTTCATAATATAAAGAATTTATTATTATTATCAACATTTTTATTATTATTATTATTATTATTATTATTATTATTATTATTATTATTATTATTATTACTATTATTATTATTATCATTATTATTATTATTATAATTGTGCTATGCTTATAGAAAGTATTATTTACAACACTTTAATGTAAAGCTGACCGATATGCATATTACATGTATTGCATAATCAGTAATTAGAATCTTAAGTATGTACATAAAAATATCATCTGCCTTGTGCTATGCTTATATAACGTATAAGTTACAACACTTCAATGTAAAGCTGACTGATATGCTGTGTGTATTGTATAATCAGTAATAAAAATCTAAAGTATACACATATGTACTGCATTGTACCAAGCTTACAGTTTGTATTGTTCACAATGACCAGCTTATTGATATGTATATTATATTGTATTGTGGGGCGGTTTACACAGTGAATACCTAAGATAAACCTCTCTGTCACTGTTAGTTTAAGCAGCACTTTAGATCTTTAGTACACACATATATATTGTAATATGCTTACAGTATGTTTTATTCCCAACTCTCCGATGCATAGCTAACATATATGTACATTATATGTATTGAGGTCGGTTTACACAGTGAAAACCTTGAGGTAAATCGCTCTGTGTCTGTTAGTGTAATCAGCACTTTGAATCTTCAGTCCACATATGCAAGTTGCATTGTACTATGCTTATAGTATGTTTTTTCACAACTCTTCGCATAGCTTATTGATATGTATATTATATGTATTGTGAGCCAGAGGCCCTTACTACAAAATAAACTATATTTGAGTATTTGAGTTGAGAGTTTTCTTTTCCTTTGTTGGTATGTACTTTCTGTCACTGTAAGTATTTACATTTGCAATGCAGTGTTTAGACATTTTACATGTCTGATCTTGTGTAGTCAGAACAGTCATGCAGTTATTTTATCTTCCATATAATGAATCAACATTTTTATGAAGAGAACATACATCAATCGGTTGTTCAAAGGCAATGATCACAACTACGATTCAATTAAAGACAGTTCAATATCCCCGTAAATAAAATGTTGAGTCTACAGCTCGTTTAGATTTTCTTCAAGCTCCAAGAAAAGAAGTTTGCAGCTCCTGGTTTCAATATTCAATAGGTCAAGGCCATAATGCCCACTCAGTGAAACACAGTAACACCTGAAACACATGAAC